>MU223621.1:546643-571605 GCA_018584345.1 Thuja plicata
AGGGTTCATATTAGGGTTTGGTTAAGGAAATATTTTGGTTAGGGTTAAGACTATGATTATGATTAGGATTAAATTATATAGTTAGGGTACATATGCAATGAGGACATATTAATTCTGGAAATGTGATTACTTGATAAGACACTAATTGAGGTTAATTTTTAATTTAAAATTCACTATATTTTTTCTTCCTTCATGTTTTTTCCACATGGTAGTTTTGAATTTCTCTAACACCCACTTTTTTTTAATCCAAATGTTAGTGTATGGGCACTCGTGGGGGTTTATGTTCCATTTGTTTAACCACTTGCTATTTTGTTTCTTCCAATTCTTTTTCCTCCATTCTAAATCCTTTGCTAGTACCATCCTAGGCCAGTGGTGCACATCCTTATTACCCACTTTTTTTAATTAACATAGCATGCAGATAATTGTTGAGGTTTCAATCAGAAATATACCAACCTCCGCCAAGAGGATCTCATAAGGAACTGTAGACTTGACCTTGAGGTTACTAGTGATAAGATGCTTTTGGATTCTTTCTATCTACCACCAGTTGTGATTTGACATGTTACTCCCCCAAACCTCACGCCCATAGAGAATAATCGGAACCACCAAGAGACCAAAGAGAGTCTTCCTAGTCTTCCAATCCCATAACTCAGCTTTCCTCAATCTATTTTGAAGGGGGTAAGAGGCTTTCCAACCCTCGTGTATTATTTTTGATCTTCATGTCTCCCAACTTAACCTATAGTTGAAATCAACTCCCAGGTACTTGTAATCTTTCACAATCCCTAAAGAAATACCCTCAAAAATAAAAGTATGTTGTTGTTTTTCCTTCTTCAAAGAAAAGATCAAGATTTTAGTCTTAGAGGCATTAATTTGCATTCCCACCCCTGGAAACAAAGCTCCAATTTTTTCAAATTATCTCTCAATCCTTGGGCAGACTTTGCAATAAGATTAAGGTCATCTGTGTACAAAATCAACCTCACCATATAACTTTTCAAATGAATGCCATCCCCATTGGCCTTGTTTAACCACTCCTCTAATTTATCAATGTAGATACCAAATAAAGTAGGGGATAAAGGGCACCCCTATTTGACACCTATGTCACTCCCAAAGCATTCATACATGCCCGCCTTAGTTCTGATTTTGGCTCTGACCTGTTCATACAACTTACAAACCGCAACCCTTAACTCTATTGGGTCCTCTAACTCTTCCATTTTGTGACACAACTTATCACTAGGAACTGTGTCAAAATCCTTCTTAAAGTGCACAAAATAGAAAAAAGATTCTCCCCTGCTTCTCCCACACTTTTTCAATTAAAGTTCTTAGAGTAATGCAATGGTCAATAGTAGAATGTTTTTGTCTAAATCCCGCCTATCCCTTTTCCATCCTCTCTTTTTTTATGCCCAATTGCTGATTCTACACTCTAACAAACTCCCAAAGAGTTTTCCAAGAAGGGGATTCACTATAATGGTACAATAATTAGAGGGATTGTTGATGTCAACACTCTTATGAAAAGGAATAACAAACTTGGTAGTCCATTCCATAGGAAAGCTGCCCTTAGTGACCGTGTTGAAGATATCCTTGATATGTGGGGCCAAGAGTCAAACTCCCCACTTCAAAAATTCTCCCTATATCCCATCAATATCTTTTTATTTACCATTTTCTAGCTTCTTTATACCTAGTTTAATGTCCTCGATAGAAAATAGCTCAGCTAAAGTAGTAATTATATTTGGACTATTCACCTCATTTGGCCTTTCATATAATAGCTTTGAATATTCTAGCCATTGAATATTAGTCATGTTATTTTATACTTCTTTTATTTGCTTCTTCAATTCTCTCCAAAATCCCTTAGGGTTATATTTCCCTAAAGAGATTAGCTCTTTCCTTAGAGCAGTCACATAACCCTCTTTTTGGCTTTTATTAGCTTTCTATATGTGTAAGTGTTTTCTTTGCTAGATTCTCCCTTTGTAAGAGATATTTTCACTGCCTTGCGTTCTTCCTCATACCAGGGGTTAGCTGGGAAGGTGTTTGATATGCCCCTCCTTGGTCTAGATCTCTTACACTCCCTTAGGGCAATATGAATTATTGGATCCAGCATGCTACTGCTCAAGTATTCACTCCCACCGTTATTTTCTTTGGGATCAGTTTTGTTTCTAATCAGCTCGAGATTCCATTTAAGAGAATCATAGAATAGCTCATGATTTTCCTGATTTATAATTATCTTACCTTGTTTAGTACCTTTTATACTAGTGCCTTGGGTCTTCTCATTTTGTTTCCCCCTTGAATTAACATGATATTTCATAAAAAGAGGCATATGATCAGAATTTAATTTTGAAGGCTAGTGGTCAATCCTGAAATCCGTCAACTTTGAAATGGATGTTTGAGAGCATATCACATAATCCATGATGCTTTTCCAATTGTATGTTTTATATGTGATGCCACTTGATCTTGGCCAATACTTCATGCCATTGCATATAACCAAACCATGGAGACTACAAAGACCTAGCAATTCTGCTCCAAAATGTGAAACACTACCATTCTCATCTTGCGAAGTCCTTTTGTTGTAGTTGTCTTCACTCTCCTCTAGCCCGAGGGGGTTACTATCCTATGTCATCTCACTGCCCAACTGAATAGATTGATTACTTGTTGTCCTAGAAATAAAATCCCCAATTATGATTGTGTCTCCCATAGAGCTAAAAGTAGAAATATCTTTCTTTAAAGCTGTGTAAGCGTCTTCATTGTCAAGATTTATCTTCATGTAAAATCTTGAGCTTTTAGGTGTGAAGTAGCATGCAGCCAGCCATGTAACCAGCCAACAATCTTCAATTTTCAGCCATATAAACTACTTGTTTGGGTCTTCTTTCTCTACTTTTTCTATTTTATTCCATGTTTCCCTTATTAGAATTGTTATCCCTCCGTTTGCTTTACCTATTTCTGTCTCTTCATTCCAAATAGAGATTCTAGTGTATTCTTCAAAATCTAGTATTCTACACCCTTCATACATTCATGTGTTTCTATGAGAAAAATAATGTCTTTCCCTTTGGCTATGGGCCCCAACCCCTGTCCTATTCTCCACGTGTATCCTCTAAAATTCCAACTTACCATTTTTAGATACTCTCGTGGAACCCCGAATCCCTATTTCTAATGTGCTAGTCTATCAATGATTTGTTCTTTACCATTCTTCATCCATGCCCACTTTCCTACATCTCTTGTTGATTTTACTTTCTCCCATTCTTTCCTCCCCTCCTCTTGTTGTGTAAATTTTAAATCTTCATCCAAGTAGATATGGGAACCTCTAAGAAACCCCCTATTCTTCAAAATCATAGTCTTGTCCTCCATATTGCCTAAAGTAACTCTGACATGTCTATCTTTCCTGACTCCCATACTCTTACCATTCCTATTTTCTTGACGTATATTGCCTATCCATTTCAACTTGTCTCTGAGGAAATCTCGTGCCAGAATGTTTTTTTTCACACTCTCCATATTCCTTTAATCCTTTGATAATGATGTCTGATGCCTTCTCTTGTTTGTCTTTTTCCTCTTTTATTTGTTTCTTTTTTTGCATTTTGATGATTCCTTTTTGCTCCGATGTCAGTTCATTTACCACTTGGGCCCATGATTTGGCCTCTTTTATATTCTCCTTTAGTTTGTTTTCTCTAATTATCATTTTTTCCATTTCTCATTGAAATTCTTCTAGTGGTATTGTTGTGGTTGTTTTCACTGATTCAGGGCTGCAATTTTATTTTGCTTTCTCATAATCCATATCTTTCTTTAGACTTATTAGCTCTTTATGTCTCCTCTTGATGCTGATTTGAAGGCTTAATACCTAATCTTTTAGCCAATTGTTTTCCCTCTCATGTTCCCAACTCACTACTGTAACCTTGTGTAATTTGTCACTTTCTTACTGCCCCTTTGCCTGCAGAATTTTGAGTCTCCTTTTCAAATCCATAAGGTCACTTACATATATCTCTAAAGACCAAAGAAGTGGGGAGGAGGAGGAGATGTAAGTATCCTTGTCATTTGGTGATCCCCTCTCTCCACCTCCTTTGTCCGCCTCAATATTTTTGATAAGAGTCTCTGTCATATCACCTTTGATTCCTCTTTGGGCTACCTGGTCATCCACTACATGGTTCCTTGAATCATCTATCAAGAGGCTTTTGTTAGCTGCCTTAGGTAGTATCATGATGAGCCTCTTTTTCTATAGATATTTCCTCTTATGAGCCCGCCTCCATTTTAGAATCCCCAAATATTGTTTTTCGTTCACAAAGATGAACTTATTGTTTGTGTTTCTAGTTCCTCCCCGGAGGATGTTTGATATGAGGGATTGCCACTCTGGAACATACCATGTTTGAACCCCTATTGGTTGAAAATTTCCTCGAGCCCACTGTGTCAACCCTAGGTTATTCAGGTGTGGGTTTATGCTTAGTAACTAACCATCTATGGCCCCTTGGGCCCCTGTCTTAAAACTGTCTATACCCATATCCTGCAGTTTTAGCATGGTTGTCGATAACATCTTAGAATCCCAAGATTCCAATCCCCTGTTTATTTTAGTCGAGACCCCATGTTGTCGGTTTGCAAAATAGATATGTTTGTTAAGTTTTGGTTTGCAGAGATGATGATTGAAAATGATCTCAGTTTGTCATTCTCAAAGACTTTTTAAAAGAAAGCTGGAGAAAGAAAATTCAAAAGTATGCAAGAGACAAGGAGGGAGAATGTGGGACAGACTTGTTCTCGTATACCACAGGGAAAGAGATTTGTCATTGCCAAGATTTTTCTGGAGAGGAAAGATACTATTTTATAGTAGCTTAGATGGACGCTAGAATGGTGAATTCAATCATTGTTTATGTTGCCAACAGAAATCAAAGAAAATGCCAATTTTTTCACTTAGTTTGGTGGCTATACATGGCATTCTATTGTGCTTCCATACAAGGACTCCATGTCATTTTTCATGTATTTCTCTCCGATTCAGTTAACAAAATTTCAGACACTCTATGGCCACTGTTGAATTTTGATTTATTGTATTATCATATTCTTGACTGACTATGATGGTTTCAATAACTGTTTTAATGAATTATTTAAAATATTTCTTTAATATAATTATAACTTCTTTAGGTGACGATAGTTTGCTAATATTTTGTTCCATACATCTAACTTGGGATACGCATGGAGGATGTAGAACATTATTGTACCATATTTCATTCAGTTGAAATACTTTTATTTTCTTATTTTTAAGAATATTATTATATACATTTCTATTTTGTTAATGATTTTTAATACTAAACTAATAATTTATTTATATTTATCAATATTAAATACCTTCAAATTTGATATCTCTTTCAAATTTCATATCTCTCCCTATATGTAGTTTTATACAAGATAAATAAACTAACAGAAAGACATCTCAAATAAGAAAACCATTTGGGACCTTAATCACACCACACATAACGAGGGCGATTTCCCCTACTTATTGTCATTTGGGACCTTACACACACAACACTACACGGGCATGTGGGAATATAACATAAATCTCTAGAGGCAGGTGTGGAGCCTTAAACGAGGAAGAGCCACAAGATCAACACTTCTCGGCAGGCTGGCTGCAACCTTTTCGGTCATATCCAAATCACCTTCCACACTCCAGTCAAAGCAGTGAAACAGTTGAGCCGAAACAAGGTTGATGCTCGCAATTGCCAGGTTGGCCCCCGGGCATCCTCTTCGTCCTGCCCCGAAAGGCAACATATCATACCACTCTTTGTCCCTCGCAACATCCATATCTCTTCCCATAAACCTCTCCGGCCTAAATTCCAGAGGATCCTCCCACAACGATGGATCTCTTGCAATGGCCCACACGTTGATCATCAGCCTGCTTCTCGCAGGAATAATGTATCCCCCAACTCTACAATCTTCTGTGGATTCGTGCGGAAGCATCAGAGGCGCTGCGGGGTACAACCTCAGAGTCTCCATTACCACACAATGCAAGTACTTCATGCCTGCCACATCATCCTCATTCACCATCCTTTCTCTGCCCACTACTGATTCAATTTCCTCCTGCACTTTCTTCGCCACGTCGGGGTTTTTAATCAGCGAGCTCATCAACCAACCTAATGTCATGGAAGTCGATTCAACCCCAGCCACAAGCACATCCTGGAATCCGCGGCCATGTTAGATCAATTAAAAATACCTAGAAACAAAATATGAAAAATTAACAATTGGGAATTGTATTCACTACGTACAAAAACAATGGCTTTGATGTTTTCCTCTGTGATTGCCCTTCCATCAAGACTCTCCATTTCCAAGAGCTCGTTAATGATGCTCCTAGAAGCAGCCCCATCATGCTCTTTGTTCTTCCTACGCTGCTGGTGCTCCTCTATTATTCTACTTATCACTTTGTCCACTGAATTGTGTACCTTTTCCATGCGACGCTTCACCCCTTGCAAATCCATCCAGTCTACGTAAGGAACGAAGTCCCCCATATTGACTTCTCCAGTTACTGCTGACACCTCCGAAAACATTCTCACTATTTCCTCCCCACCACTTCGACCCTCACTGCTAAAAGAGTGTTTGCTGCCAGACAGGATTCGCCACATGGTTCCTAACGTATACATTGAAAACATCTTTGTCAGATTCAAAGCCGTCTTTCCCTCCCCAGACATCTCCCACACTGAACGAACAAAGAGACGTGCTTCTTCCTCTCTTACACTTCTGAATGACTCGATCCTTTTTGCATTCAGCAGTCCTACCACGCATAGTTTCCTCATGTGTCTCCAATAAGGCCCGTAAGGAGACAATGCCACGTCCTGGAAATTATATCCAAGATATTTCCCCATAGCAGTTGCAGGCCTGCTTGCAAAAATCAGATCGTGCGTTTTCAAGAACTCCTTCGCCATGGCAGAAGAAGAAACCACAACTGTGGGAAAAGAACCGAATTTCAACATCATAATAGGCCCATATTTCTTACCAAGTTCATAAAGATCACGATGAGGAAGCCGCTTCAGCTGATTCAGATTTCCAATAATAGGCCATGGAAATGGTCCAGGAGGCAATTCATTTTTCCTTTGCATACTAAATCTAAACAATACCCACAAAAAAACTGTGAGAGCACATAGCGTGGTCACTGATTGAACATAAGAACCGCTTCTTAGCATGTTTGATGGAGACAAAGCTGCAAGAAACTCAGAGAACGAATCCATATTGATTTAAGATGAAGGAAACAGTTTCCCTTCACAGATTTATACTGGCATTCACACCTTTGTAAATTTTCTACATTCCATTGTTCTCAATTAATTTAGCGTGATATATGCTAACAGCATCAAATTCGAAGAACAAACAAAAATAAGTATGGGATCCGTTTGGAAGTACTTGAAAATACTCCACCAAATGTAGATAAAAAAAGACTCGAAGACAATGTTTCATAAACAAAAAATTGATTTAGGTGCCGCACAGCCAATACATTTCTCCCGTCGATTTCATATATCTCATATAATATTTTGTTTAAATGTCCTCGAAATAAAGCATTTTAAATTAATAATATGTTTTGCGGTGACTTTCGTATTTTTTTCCTCTTTTCTAGGGTTTGATACTCTCTCACGTCACTGTACATTAAATAGGGGAAATAGAACACATAAAATAATAAAGTCAATTGAAAATGGATTGAAAATAATAGATTGTTTATTGTTTATATTTTCTTATTAATTTTATTGTTTTGTTGTAGGATTATTTATTGTGGTTAGAAAAGTTGTATGAGGTAGATGTTCTTCAACCTTACATACTTAAATCCAAAAATATATATATTGGCATCTCAAAATTAGATCATTAGAATCTCACTGCCTTTGTAGGATATTTGAGTACGTAACTTCTTTGAGTTGATTGTGGCATATAATTATAATAGCTTATTCAAGGAATAAATTTTACTTTGTTGACAACAACTTTTTTTTTACTTTGTGCAATGCTAATTAAAGAATTCAAAATGCATTTTTCAACAACTATTTCTAAAATGATGTTCATGTCCACACACACACACACACACACACAATGTATACATGTATATGCATACACATATTATTACTTATCTACAGATATCATATTATATTGTATTTAGATGGACAGACATTAATGTGTGGTCGACATCTCTTAATTTAGTTATACATATCTAGATGTAAAAGATAAATATCATTATACAAATATGTGTTGAGTATGATATAGTGTTTGACATATCTTCTAGATATAGCATGTAGTGTCTTCTTCCTTGAAGAAGATTGTATGGATTTATCTAAACATTTTACTTTATTTTCATATATATTAGATACTAGGTTGTGTTGGACCAAAAATATTTCTTATGTTGTGTGAGATTTATCTTCTATATTTGTGTAATCTCTCTCTCTCTCTCTCTCTCTCTCTCTCTCTCTCTCTCTCTCTACCTACCTACCTACAAAGGCACACACAAAAAAAAATTAAGAAACATGAAAGGAATTTGCAAAATTCCAAGCAAGGACCATCGTACACCCCTCTAAAAACTAAAATAATATTATACATATAGAGAGTTGTACAACACTCAGAGTGAAGTAGATTGGTGAAGTATTGAAATATTTATGGGTGAAAACATTGTTCAAATTATCATGTGGTTGAAATTATAAATATATTACTTATGAAGCCTAATATATTTTTTGTTCCTCTAGTTTTATTGAGAAAAAAGAGCTAAGTACATAACAACGTTTTATATCTAAGTTTAATCAACTTATGTCTTATACACTCACGCATGCATTAAGTGTGTATAATCACATCATTCTATATTACATCATGCATGTACATAATAATAAGGCATAAAAAAAGCTAATAATTTTGATGCACAATGTAATCATGTGAAATTAAAATATGAGATTAATTGATCTAACTAGCACATGAACTAGCTTAATCATGTTAAAATTTAATAATAATTTAAAATATTTTAGTAGTAAACACTCTAATGAAATAGTTAAAGAAAACTTCTCAAGATCATCTAAATAAATGGCCACATATATGTAGGAAAACTTTTCAGTTGATTCACATTTCCAATAATGGGCCATGGACACGTCGAGAGAGAAATCTCATTCTACTTTTCTTCTTCTCGCTAAATCTATATAAAACCCACAAGAAAACTAAGAGGGAACATAGCATAGACATTGATGGAACATAAGCTCCTCTTCCTATTATATTTAATGCACGAAAAGATGCAAGAAACCCATAGAATGAAGTAATATTTAATAAAGATGCAGGGGACAATTTCCCTTTCTTAAATTTATACTCTCATTGACACCCTTTTAAATGTACTACTTTTTGTTATTCTTATTTAATTTATGGTCACATGTGCAAACAACATCTAATCATAAAAACTATATAGTCTTAAAAAGTTAGCACCAATAATTGGATGTCTTTTAGGACCTATTGATCCCATTTTGGTGATTTCAAGATCTGATTGTCAGTTATGTCTGTTCTGTCTTTTTTTCCTGAATCATTTTCACATCTCTCAATGGGTCTTCACCTTGTCCTAGGCATTTTTAACTAGGGGTAAAATCAAAGTTTGACTACACCCCTAGGGGTGAATTCAAACTTTGACTTCACCCCTTTAGGTTTGTCTTGATTAGGCCCAAAGCCCGATGTTGGGACCCCTCTTTCTATGCTTTTCCCATTTTTTTTTTGTGTTGGCATGTCCGCCTTTGAATCTCAAAATGAGTATAAAAGGATGCCCTATTCCCTCATTTTAAAAGAGACAAAAAAAATAACATGAATATAGATACATGATCAAGCAATTGTGCCAAGATTATGAAAGCATAAGCATTCAAGAATTGAAGCATTCAATTGGTGAAGGAAACACATCCATCCAAGGTCTCCAAGTCTTCTTCTTAGATCCATTCAAGGAAGCCAAATCTTCTTCCTTTAATGCAATATTTCTCTCCCATTATGGCCAAGTAGAGAGCTTCTCAAGTGGCACAAGGAGGTTCATTCCATTAGTATTCAATTTGCATAACTACATTCAAGATCTAGAGATGGTGATTATGGCTCTCATACACTTGTGAGGACATCCTTGTGTTAATCTCTAAGTTCTGTTGATGATTATTGACCAACACTTAGTCATTCACTTAGGCAGTTTTAGTTGGCTATCACTGTGGCTGAGCTAAAACTATTCAAGGCCAAGAAACATTGCCGAGCAGTATTGAGGTTGCCGAGTTGTATCATGCCAAGTCAAGTAGGATACTTAGTGCCGAGCGAAAAAGGTGTTAAGTGCCGAGTAGAACAGTTTTTGTATACATGTCTGGAATGATTGAAACTTCGAGGATAACTGTTCAGGCCGACTTGTATAATCTTTTTGGGCCGACTTATGTACGCATTTAGTATTTTCCTATAGAGTTAGTTATGAATTTAATTGTTTTATCCTATGCATGATCTATTGTAATCATTAATTGTAATACCTTGGAGGTATGGGTATTAGATCTTGATCGTTGATCTAGATCTCGCTATCAGACTTAATAGATATATAAGATTGCTTCTAAACCCTACTTTGTAAGAGTGTGTGGAGAGAAGTGATGACTACATTTTGAAGTGAAATGCACAGAGGGTTATTTTGTTAAGAAGCAGAGATCAAGCCGAGTGAGAGCACAGTGAATAGTAGAGTAAAAACATATCAGATTGTGAGATCATAGAAGGTACTGGAAAGAGGAGATCCGTCATCAGCATCTGAGTGCATAATGAAAGATCATTACTTGAAACATTCTAATCATTGTATCAGGTGAGAATCTCTTAGCAGAGTGGTTCTAGTAGACCTTTCTAAATCTCCTAATAGAGTGCTTACTTTATTGTAAGTTGAAATCCTTTCACAGGGTAGATTGTAATGATCTTTAGCTCTTAACTGGGTAGACCTTTAACATGGTAGATTGCATTTTGTAATCAACTTTTGTAGCCCTAACAGGCACACTTTATTGCTGCAGTAGTGAATAATTTTATGGGTGTCATCCCCACCCCAGATTTACCTATTTAGGTTTCTGGGTTACCAAGTTCTTGTGTTATGTGTTATTTATTTCATGGTGTGGATGTTATTTGATATTACATTAGATTCATATATGTATGAATGTGGATTAGTTTGTTTTAAGTGTTTAAATTTGAAGATCTGATTCAACCCCCCCCCCCCTCTCAGTATCTTGCTTTCCCATTATTATATTTCCAACAATTAGTATCAGAGCTTAGTTCTCTAGAAATTCATAATCAGCTTGAGAATAAAGATCTTGAGATGGAGATCTACAAGATGGGTAAAGTCATTGAGAATCAAAAGATTGATATTCAACTAGCACTACAACAGCTTGAGACATCAAGACAAGAATTAAAGAAGTCCTTGATAGCAAGGAAAGATTTGGCCAAACAAATGAATGACACTCATTATGAGGAAGAGGACACCACAAATCTATTTTAGAATGGAGATTCTACTGAGAGTGATGCAACAATAGCAGATCTACTAGAAAAGAATAGTGCACTATGTGAAGAAGTCAGAAATTTGAAAAAGGAACAAGAAGCCCAATCAATAAGAATGTGTGAAGTTTTTGAACAAAAAAAGAAAGCCGAAGATGACAAGGCTATGGCAGAAGAAGACAAAAGAGTGATGACTATCAGACTTGATGAAAGAACACATGATATACAAACAATGACATTCAATCAAGTTGACATGGCAAATCAATTGTTACTTGTGAATCAGGAGATCAGCAGGAAAGACTTAGAGATTGTAAATCTTAGATCTGAGAACAGTCAGTTGAAAGATGAATTGAGATCTGAGAAAGAACTTAACAATAGAGTGAATGATCCTAATGCAGCTTTGAGCTACTTTGAACAACTAGTGGAAGCATCAAGAAGACCTAAAGATTCTTTTGGATTAGGTCACACTAAACAACATACAACCACTGAAGAAGGAGAATCATCTAAGATAGGTGAAAGAAGGTATGCAAAGCCAAGAAACAAAAAACCTGTTTGCCTCCACTGTGGGAAACCAGGTCATACAACAAACATTTTTTGAAGCAAGAATGGTAAGTCCAATGCTAAAACTAACTTTAATGGTTACTTCTTTAACTGTAGTAAGTTTGGACATCAAGCATGTGAATGTAAGACAAAGGCAAGCAATGCACCTTCCACACCTAGACTCAATGGTAATTGCTATAACTATCATAAATAAGGTCATAAAGCACAAGATTGTAGATTTAAAGGTAAACAACAATGGACATCAAAGGCACAAGAGAAATCACAAAGAAAAGGGAATACTTACAAGTGGGACTACAACACATGGCATAGTTGTCATTACTGTAGTGAGTATGGATATGTTCCAGCAAACTACATAAGGACATATTTCAGAGGAAATTCTAAGAGTTGGATGAATGGAAGCCTAGTTTGTCACAGTTGTCTAAAAATTGGTCATACAAGGAAAGATTGTAAGACTAGGGTACCTACTCCTATTGTTGAGAAGATTAGAGCATAGATGAACCAAAAATGGGTTAAGAAGTCTGAACCATGCAGCAGTGAAGCTAGTACAGCTGAGGTCACCCAATCCAATGGATCAGGTGATCACATCATCTCCAACTAAGCAAAAGAGGTATGTAAGGAACTGCATTTAAAACTTTTATCTTACATCAGTTTCTAACATGAAATGTACCAAAGTCCATATTTGCATATATTAAGTTGCACCAGGACACATTTTTGAAGACAAATTCCAAGAAGAGCTAATTGCACTATAGGTGCCGAGCACCCGTTGTGGACACTAAGGCCAAGTTCTTTAGTGTGTGCTGAGTTTGTTGGCCGAGTAAGTTCTGTGATGGCCGAGTTTAGTAAGCCGAGTGGGATGCAAGTTGTGTTAGAAAGCCAAGGATAGCTCGCTTGCACTGACTCAATGGGTAGAACATTTATTGCTTTCCTACCTTGATCTTTCAAAATCTATAAAGGATGAATAGTTTATTCTTCATTTTTACCTTGTGATTTTCACTGTTTACGGAGTGATTGAAGAAGTTGTAGAATTGATCTTAATGAAGTTAGCATCAAATATTTTGTCAGCATGCCATCGGTAATCCTAAGGTGAACACTAAAAAGTACTACTTACTGAGGTACTCTATTCTTAATTTTTTTGAACCCTAATTTCAAGATTATGGCTGCAAGAACTTCCGCACCAGTTAAAAGTATGGAGGGAGAACAAGAGCAAATTCAGTTAGTATGGAGTGATGAATGTGCACATCTCAATTTTCAAGCTATTCCTGAAAGTGCAATTCAAAGTGATTTGACCGAAGCTCTCTCATCCATTCCACCCAAGGTACTT
Organism: Thuja plicata; assembly: GCA_018584345.1. NCBI lineage: Eukaryota > Viridiplantae > Streptophyta > Pinopsida > Cupressales > Cupressaceae > Thuja > Thuja plicata. Next base: position 559,953 of record MU223621.1, read on the forward strand.
ATGATCCATGATGTAAGATCTTCTTACATGGTTAAGATTGGTGAAGTAGGTGATAGTGAATTGAGAAAATCCTACAACAAATTGTGTGTTGATGGAGTTCTGAAGGGAGAATTCAAACATTTAGCAGACAAAGGGTTAACTTGTGCCCTAGATTTTCCACAAGGTTTCAAAGACGAATGGATTAAGGTTATTCTTAGTCGAGTTCATGATATGTGTATGTGGTTGGATAATGGACCAGTCAAGATAACTAGGAACATGATTCATCAAGTGACTAGATATCCTGTAGTGAATGGAAAATGGACAATGAGAGATAACGACAAAGAGGAAATTACACTGAACATTGGAGCCATATGGAACAGCAGAGGTATGACTATCTCTACAATTAAAGACCTAGAACTTGATTTTGGAGTAAGGGTAATCGCACATAAGTTCTATTAGTTGAGTAGACTAGATAGTGTTCCTTGTACAACCATTGACCAGGCATGGAAGATTGTCAAGAAGAATCATACATATGATCTTGCCGAGCTACAACAAACACAACTAGCTGAGAACCTAACATCAATTAGAAAGGCTAAGAGCTCATCATGTAAGTTTGGTTCCTTACTAGTCTGCATATTTTTCTACATTCAGGATACATTTCCTACATTAGGAGATATTGTTTGGAAAAAGGATAGACCCATTACAGTTCAAATAAGTGAATGTATTGAGAAACTAGGAAGTAATTTCAATAGCATTATGGGGAGATATTTTGCGGAATTTAAAAAGAGAATGAGATTAAGGACTAGGATTCCTAGATCTCTAGTGGAGAAGCACTATGAAGAGATTTGTTTTCTAGTTGATACAGATAACACATATATCCAGGTTGTGACACCTAGGGTAACATGTTTAGAACCATTTACCTATGAAATTAACATTGATGAAGCATCAGCAGCCATCATTGCACTCCTAGCCGAGGCAATTGATACTACAGAAGAAATATTTGGCAATTTTGATGAAGCTAAAGTAAAAAATTCAAGAGGTTTAAAGGAGGGAACCATGGAGAGGAAAAGGAAGAAGATTGTGAAAAATCTAAAGAAAATGGTTGGTTTGGGAAGCAATGAAGAACCTGAGGATGCGACTTTAGGCCTATCCACTAGAAAAGGAGAAGATATATCTACAGAAGAGGAAGTCAGTGCATATGAGGAGATCACTAAGAAAGCTAAGGGTAAGAAACCATCAATTGTCATAGTAACCAAGATGAGCAAAGCTAAATCTGAGGTTACACATCCTGCAGCTAATCATCTGAGGACTAGAGCATCTACTGTTACTTCTCTAGTAGTACAAACAAAACTATATGAAAAGAAGAAGGTTGGAGAAAGCAGTTCTGGAAAGAAAGTGAAAATTGCTCCTAAGGCTGAGCCGAGTAAACCAGCAAAGAGACCAAGGAGGAGACTACAATTGGGGATACATGGTGATGATGAAAAGACTAAGATTGATGAACCCAGTGACATACCTATAGCTTAATTCAAGAAACCAGATAATATTGATGAGGTATGTGACAATTTGAGAAATTCAGCAGGGTTAGCTACTTTCAAATTCATTAAGTATGAGAAATTGAGTATTCAAGACAAGCATAAAGTTCAAGAAGAACTCTTAGATATGATGAGTACTTTTAAGTTAACTCCTAAAGAGATAGGAAACCATGTGCCAAATGAAATATATGATTTTTTTTCAAGAAAATGGGAATTTGCACTTACTACAAAGAGACAGATTAGGGAAGGCACTTTAGCCAAGGTGATACCTGAGTTGACATCAAAATAATGACCAAACTTCATTGAGGAATATAAGAATAGGTTTGTTCCTAAGCTTAGAGGTTATACTATCTTGAAAAATGATATTGAAGGATTAGTAAAATAGAGTACAAGGATTTGGAAGGAAATCTTTGGACTAATAGTTCCAAAAGACAAGAAATTTGATGAAGGTCCATCTGATCAAAAGGCAAAAGAAGTTGAGATCACCTTTGAGCCACAGATGACTCGAGATCAAATTTCTACTGAAAATACTAAAGATGCATTAGACTCAACAAATTCTGTTGATATGACTGTAGACAGTCCAATGGACTACATAATTGATGATTCCAGTAATTTGAATGCTGAGGAATAGGATATTCCGAGTGGAACAACCACTGATTCACCTATTAAGGCAACTGAGACTGAAGGAGGAAAGACCACTGCATCTGAAGAGAAAATTGATGAGATAATTGAAGAAATCAATGATCAGATAGGTGAAGAGAAAAAGAAAACAAATGCATAAGAGTTAACTTCACAAAATCCACCAATATTAGAGGTTGTCAAAATAGTTTTAGATAGTGGTATAGTGGTGAAGGATAATGTTGACAAGCCTAAGGAACAAGAGGCACTGCAAGTGTTGGTTGATCTACCACACTCTTCATCATTCACTCCCACAGGTCCTAAAACTGGAAGTATGGCTAATCCACTGATAATCCTGATAGAATTGAAAGAGACACTAGACATTGATACTGTCATAGGAAAAGGTATTATGTAGCCGAGCATTAGTTCACCAGAGTTGAAGAGAAGGAAAGTTCTGAAGAAGAAGTCTCAAATTCTTGATGTCACACTAGATGAGGTAATTGTGATTCCACAATGGGATCCCAATGAATTATCTTTTGAACAAATAGGGACTCTTCAGGAATTAATTAAGAGGAAGAAGAGACAGGAAGAGATGAAAATAGAATAGAAGAAAAAGAAAGTGTTGCTTGACATCAAGGATATATTTGCAAAGGCTTTTGACTTAGAAGATGAAATGTCTCAAGCTCCAATTATTGATCAGTTAGTTCACATTGTACAGAAGGTAACTGATGATGATACTAATAGTAATGAAAAACTTCTACAATTGTCCGAGAGGAGATTTGAGAGCAAAGTTGTGGAGAAAATATTAGAAGAGATTGCAACAAAATAGGTTGAACTTTCTACTATTGTAGACATTTTTGAGAAAGTTACAACAAATGTTTATTCTTTGTACAGGAAACTATGTGATGTTGAATTTTTCACAAAGGATAATCTACAGCTTGTTGAGAAGCTACAGTTATATTTGAGATCAACTGGCAATACTTTGGGTAAGGATACTACTTCTAGTTCTTTACATTTTACCAAGTTGATCAATGCACAACGGAGAATAGCTAAGCTTATGGCTAAAGATGGTCTAATTAGGGCCAAATTGATAACTATTCAGACAAGCCTGTTGCCTCACTTGGAGTTAATATAGAAGAAACTTTCAGTTGCAAAAGAGTTATCACAGAGAAATGCAAATCTCTCAACTGCAAAAAGTTTAGTGAGTCTAGTTGTCGAGCTAGAAATAAAATTGGAAGGTATGAAGGTTGCCAAGGAAAGTTGGGACGCTACATTTGCATCCACCCTACAGCTTCATAAATTTTTTTTGGATAAGTATAACTTAACCCCACCAGCAATCAGTGACAAACACAAGGGGGAAGTTGGTAAGGATAAGGAAGTTGGTAAGGATACAGTATGATAAATCAGTATAGAATAGGTACACTTGTATATATTTTTGAAGGCATGTATTCTATGAAAACTTTTTTGTATGTATAAGTCTGAGTATATTCCTAGGGGGAGTACTTAGTATACTTAGGCAACATTTTGATGGAATGAAATGAAGAAATGATAAGTGTGTTTTTGCCACTAATATCAAAGGGGGAGATTGTTAATCTCTAAGTTTTGTTGATGATTAGTGACCAACACTTAGTCATTCACTTAGGCAGTTTTAGTTGGATATCACTGTGGCCAAACTAAAACTATTCAAGGCCGAGCAACATTGTCGAGCAGTATTCAGGTTGCCGAGTTGTATCATGTCAAGCTGAGGAGGATACTTAGTGCTGAGCGATAGAGGTGTTAAGTGTTGAGCAAAACAATTTTTGTATACATGTCTGGAATGATTCAAACTTCAAAGATAAGTGTTCAGGCCGACTTGTATAAGCTTTTTGGGCTGACTTATGTACACATTTAATATTTTCCTATAGAGTTAGTTATGCATTTAATTATTTTATCCTATGCATGAGCTGTTGTAATCATTAATTGTAATACCTTGGAGGTATGGGTATTAGATCTTGATCATTGATCTAGATCTCGCTATCAGACTTGAATAGATATATAAGATTGCTTCTAAACCCTACTTTGTAAGAGTGTGTGGAGAGAAGTGGTGACTGCATTTTGAAGTGAAATGCACAGAGGTTTATTTTGTTAAGAAGCAGAGATCAAGCAGAGTGACAACACAATGAATAATAGAGTAAATACATATCAGATTGTGAGATCATAGAAGGTACTGGAAAGAGGAGATCTGTCACAGCATCTAAGTGCATAATGAAGGATCATTACTTGAAACAATCTAATCATTGTATTAGGTGAAAATCTCTTAATAGAGTGGTTCTAGCAGACCTTTCTAAATCTCCTAACAGAGTGCTTACTTTATTGTAAGTTGAAATCCTTTCACAAGGTAGATTGTAATGATCTTTATCTCTTAACCGGGCAGACCTTTAATAGGGTAGATTGCATTTTTTAATAAACTTTTGTAGCCCTAACAGGCACACTTTATTGCTGCAGTAGTGAAGAATTTTTTGGGTGTCATCCCCACCCTAGTTTTACCTATTTGGGTTTCTGGGTTACCAAGTTCTTGTGTTATGTGTTATTTATTTCATGGTGTGGATGTTATTTGATATTACATTAGATTCATATATGTATGAATGTGGATCAATTTGTTTTAAGTATTTAAATTTGAAGATCTGATTCACCCCCCCCCCCCTCTTAGTATCTTTCTTTCACATTATTGTATTTCCAACACCTTGATCTTCCTACATCTCCATTCCAAGTTCAAATGCAAGAATCTTCATGAATTTCTGTGATTGCTACATCCATTCATGAGGGTTTTACACAAGGTGGATCAAACATTTACCTTCCTCTCCTTTTCAGATTTTCATTTACATATTAATTTCAAGGTTATTTCCTAAACTGGGGTTGACCAAGGCAAGCCCCTTTCTACCAAATAATTTCCCTTTTTTGTGTGCAGGAACATGGTTTGAGATCTGTAGATCTAGGTTCAAGCATTTTTGGGGTTATCTCAGAGATTGGAATTGAAAAGTACACAATCACAAACCTAGGGGTGTAGTCAAGCTTTTACTCATACCTAAAAATTTGAATTGTTTATGTAGGCCTCATATTTTCACTGTTCGGAGCTACAAGTGTCAGGGTTCTAGATCCAGAATGATTTTAGTTTGCAATATCACTATGACTCGAAATTGGAGTTTTAAGGCACATAACCTCCTATTTGACTTCAAGGTGCAAAAATCACTCTCCCTTCTTGAATTTTACTTTCAGATATATTATCGCATCAATAATTTTAGTTAATTTTCAGATCTATACTTATTTCATTAATCAATTAGTCAAATTCATTGATTCCTTAGTAGCGAAAATATGTTTCGTTCTCCTCCCTTTGCATCTAGGCTTTTCATTTTCATGCTTATATTGAGTTGTTATAATAAAAATTGGATAGAAAGAGGTTCGGTTAGTATATTTCCCAATGTATGGCCCTCATACACAAAAACACAATACACAATATTAAGGAATTTGGTGAGTGATCTCTACCTTAGAATTTCTCACTATTTTTCCCTATACATTTTTGTGAACATGACGCATGATACCTTATTTTGATGTGATTGTTGTATGTCTCTTTTGTGTCAATCAATTATGCATTTGATATCTAGATCTTGGTTTTATGTGTTTACATCATAGTTCTGCAATTTATGCATTTGGATATAGATCCTTAATCAAACAACACATTAATTATTTTAATCTTAAAATTGGGTTAGATCTACATTACTATTGTGTTTTAGATAACACTAGATCTCCTAGTTTTAATATTTAAAATTTTTATTTCCATTTCATTCATTTATTGCATGAGCATTGTTACTTTGAGTCCATATAGCATTCTGGTTAGGATAAGCTATAGACATATGGGTTCCTTTAATTCAAAGCCTTCTTTCTTTCTGAATCTTGGGAAGACCAACATGCATAACATTTAACTTTCCCCATCTCTTTAGAACAATTCTTCTCACTCTTCTTATGATGAAGAGGAGGACTTAAGACTTTCTCCCAAGCAAATCCAAGATCTCTCCATGGACATGGACAAATTTAAACATTGGTTAAGTCAAGAAAATTCTAATCCTACAACTTTATCCTTTATTGGTGGTTTAAAGAAATACATCCAAAATGATGAGCATGGTATTTGTAACACCCCGCCCCGGAACCCATGAGAAATTAGCCTAAAATATGTTACTAAGTTTACTGAATATTTTTTCCTTAAGAGTTTACAATCAATAATGAATAAAAATATGGAAGTAATATAACATAAGATAATTCATACCCATAAATGTAACTCATTTACATATTACAAGTGTCAAAGGTCCTATGACCTGGAATTATGTAAATGTTAAATAATCTACTAAGTACAACCATAGCATAATCTCATGACGTATCTAACGATTATTTTAAACCCAAATTGAAATATTCATAATTTGGTACTGAATCATAATGAAAATAAAATGAATCATAAAGTACACTAACATTTTCATTTCTACTGAATAATAAGATACATTCATTACATCAATGTAATCAAAGATACAACCTGTAGAGTACAACTGATATTTCATAGTACATAAGATAATACAGCTTCCACTACTCACATTGCGAGAATAACAATAATGAACCAAGTCACAGATACAATACAAGTACATTTACATCTCCTAAATCAATGTCTCAAATAAATACATCATAGATTACATGATATAATCTCATGATTACAATAATAAAGTCTCCAAGAAATTAACAATAAGATAAAAGCAACATCGAGGATCATCCAAGCACAAAGTCACGAACGTTGGATCTCATTGGTAATAGAATCACTATCATCTGACTGCGTGGAAACCAGAGGTCCACTTCCACCATGTTGAGGAGATAACACCAGGCCTCACTCAAGAAACAACCCAATAAGAAAGAATAATGGGAATGGTATGCATATAAAATGGTAATAAATGATTATAAGGTTATCAAGTATAAACGATCAAGACACAAATCAGGTGTACCAAATGCAACGTAGGAACCTAGGAAACATATAGGAAAGTGTCATCACATATGTCTAACCCTTGGACTTCATCCTAACACCCTCCCTGGACCCTGAAGCCCAAATGACCATATGTGGTATTTTTAATCCTTTCGTGTAGATAAGGAAGAACCAACTATGCCAGAACACATGCCATACTAGACGACAAGCATCATATCACTCCATCCTAGCCTTTACTAGTGCTCAAGGCATGGGTAAGGTTCACAATTGTATTCTTAATGAACCTTTCTCTAAATAAATTTATTAAGTTATCACTTTATTAAGCTACTTACAATAAGTGGTCCTGGCAGCCACTTATGGGCCCTGACGCTTATTGAAAGCCACTCCCCAACTATTCTTCTAGATAACCTACCCTAATGCTCCAACTAATAACCACCAAATAGAGGAAAATACCAAAACCATAAAGGAATTCCAAAAAAAATCATGTCATTAAAAATCACCAAAGTAAAATGATGGAGCATGTATAAGAAAAACACATCTTGTACAAGCATATAATATGTCCATCCCATAATGGACATCTTAATAGACCATTCATTCCATAATGAATATCTCAATAAACCAATAACCAAACTCTCAAGTATCATCTCAAAAGATAAATTCAATCCTCAAGGAACAAAGTCATCATTGACATCAATCTCCAAGCAAAGAGTAAAATATAATCCAAAGATCATCAGACATATCAAGAACAAAAAACATAGAAGAACAAGTTGACCATGTTGACCAACTGATGAAGACCTTATGGAGATGATTTCAAGACTGAGTGATACAGAGTATCATGATTGTAGAAATGGTTAGACGAGTTGTTGTTTTGTCATTGATGTCAAGAAATTGATTAATTGATTTTTATTATGTTACCATATCTTAAGAGGAGAAGTTAAATGGGTGAAAACTACATATCAGAAAATGATGAAGTAATGATGATGCAGTTATTTTCTAGACTATATATTTGATGTTATCAAATTGGTACAATTGATTTATCAAGTTAGAAATTGCAAAGAGTTAAAGTTATGACTGAAAGAGTTACTTTACTGAGCTAAATAGAGTCATTCAGTAGAATGTTATGTGATTCGGTCATAGTTATCAAACACTGAGTGAAATTTAAGCACTGAGCACCGAAGATGATTTAGACACCGAGCAGTGAATGAAGTCAGTTATCGAGTTGCAAAGCAAGTTTTATCTAGTACAAGATATTGATAATAAATGATGATAAGATCAAATTTAATGCGAAGTGATGATGTGTTGGATGAGGAAATAAATTAAATGAGTTTTGTTAAAAGATATATGAATGGGAAAATTCAATGAAAATATCTAAGGTGAAGATCAAGTGGTTAAACCGAATTGTGAGATTTCCAAGAAAATTACAAGTTTTGAGGTAAAAGTGAAATGGTTTACCGAGTTGTGAGTTATGAAGAAGATGATCAAACGATTGAGCACATATGAAGGAAAATAAAATTAAGGAGATTAAGAGGCAAAATTATGTCTATATAAAGAATGAGAAATATGAACAGAGTATTTTGTTGGTGAATTAAACAGAGAAGAAGAAGAAGCTGGAGAACAACATTTACCGAGTAGGACGGAGAAACAAAGATTGAAAAATCTATAGTATGAGAAAGAGATTAATAAATTATGTGATGCCAGAATTCAATTGAGCATAAAGGATCTAAAACAAGCAAAGGTAGTTTCTATATTTATAGATCAAAGTTTATTGTTTCTTATTAATATTTGTAACAGAGAAATCTCTTAACCAAGTGGATTTAACGATCCTATTTGTAAGACCTAGACTTAGGTGACATTCCAAAAGAGTGTTTAAATACCTCTAGCAAGGACACTTTTAATAGAGTGGTGATCTTAACAGATATGAGGTAAATCCCCTAATACGGTCACATTTAGCAAATGTGTTTTGTAATCTTTAACCAGATAAGTTCTTAACTGAGCGTACTTTAGAAAGGTACATTTTTGTTGTGGGTTACAATTCCCACAAAGGTTTTTCCAAAATTAGGTTTCCTCATTAATTATGGTCTCAACTGTGTTAAATATGGAGTTATCTGAGTTAATTTGATGTTGCTAAGTTTGAATGATTCATTTACATATATGAGATGTATTGGTGTTTAAGTTATTAAGTTGATTCATGAATTGGTTAACTTTTGTATTCAGTGTTACTGAGTGAATCAGAGAGTTTAGTTTTACGTGTTTAATTTTTTGATTTGTCTGACTCACCCCCCCTCTCAGTGGACCAATAGATCCAATAAATCAAATCTCAACATAATAATGGTCGTCACTTTAATGGTCAAATAACATAATGATCAAGACTCAAGAACATGTGTCAACACTCATCGATTCACCCAACCACACAAAAACCAATCGTGACATTAAAATGGTTATAAATTTTCCATAGCATAACTCAAATAGGAAAAAGTATAAAATCGTAAAATACTTTAGGTCTCAAAAGACAAGAATCCGCCTGGCATTACTTTACCCACACTAACACTTAATCAACACCAAACATCACATGATCAAATACATACATACAAAATGTATTTAACATCTTATTAAAATTCAATTATGTAACATTATTATGTTATTAAATTAATACTCGTATATCATAGATGACTTAATTAATAACATAATATATAGTATTGGGTTAATATTAATGCCAATTCCATTTATAAAATATAAATTTAACTCCCATTTGAATTAATATTTAATCTTTATTTATTTCATAATGTAACCATAACCCAATTAATTATCATCTAACTTAAATTATAAATTAAGTTATTTATAATTCCACCCACATTATCAACTAATCATAAATAAATGATTATAAACTTAACTCGACTATAACTCATGTTAATTATAACTAAATCATAATTATATATCTATTAAATTATAACTACATTTACTTTAATAAATATATAATAAACCATATCCAACTAACAATTAGCTAGATTTAATTATATAAATATGAATAAAATAATTTATAAAAAGAACAATTAATATATATTCTTTTTAAAATTTCTGAAATAAAAAATTAAATATTTATTTATTTGTTAATTTATTTTTAAATTTCTGAAATAAATAAAATCTAATTTTATTTTATTTTTCTGAATAAAATAAGAAATTAAGAATTTTGCTTTTTCTTTTGCTTGACAAAAAATTAATTTTGCCTCTACTTTTCTAGCAAGGTTTCCTTTAAAAAAAATTAATAATTCTTCTTTTGAAAAGAAAGACGAATACAATTTTCGTAAAAATACTATTTTCCAAATTAACATAAATTGATGGGGAGATTCCACTACAAGAGATTTCTTTCTCTTCCTAAGGATTTTATTAGCCTTCCTAGGGAAACTTATCTTTACCCTAACCAGAGGATTCTTTCTTCAATCCCCTACTCCACTGAATCTCTCCAATCAACTTCGAATACTCTCCAGTTCTTCACAAGTCTTCTAGGCACTCATGGGTCCTATCCAGGAAACTATGTTTTCAATCCTTCTTAGGCATGATGTTGGGTGTCCAACCTCTTTCTCCATCATTCCCTATAGGCTCTTGGATCCTTTTTACTAATCCTTCAAGGGCTTTACAATCGAGTTCTTGTTGCACTATGTTTTAGGCCTTGTAGCCTTTTTGCTCAATTAGGCCTCCTAAAACTTGAAATCTTGGAATTTCTCCAAATTTCCCTTAACAAGCCTCCAAAATAAATTTGGATTCCTTCTAAGACCAACCTACGCTTAAATATTTTTGAGGTCTAGGTTCCTCCAAGTGTCTGTACACTGGATTTTCAGCAAACCCCTATTTTTAAGTATTTTTAGGGCATGTAGACCATTTTGTCTTCTGTTGGCTGACAATGTGCTTTAACAAAATCCTCTGCACTACTCCTTTCAACCACATGACCATTCCACATAATTTTTAGTAATAACTGAGAGGGGGGGTGAATCAGTGGCCTTAGAAATTTATCCAATTTAAACTTTAATCCACCAATTAATACTTCTCAAATTATTAAGTCCCAACAAGATGAATGCCTTTGAAATAAATAACTGTCTGTTAGTTTACCTTGTCTGTCCTTATTCTCTTTGATAACTGATAAGCAATAAATTGTATTTACCGATACTCAGTAAATATGCAGAGTATACCAGTCAATCAATAAATGCATATGTAGAATGTAAAACAATAAAGTAATGAACCATAAACATATAACACAAGGATTTTAACGTGGAAACCCTGTTAAGGGAAAAACCACTGGGACTGGTACCCCAAATTTTCACTCTTTTGAAGTGAGCCCTATTAGGAGCCAACCCTATTAAAGGTTACAAACACACTATTAAGTGCGACCTTTTTAGAGGATTTTCAATACATAGGTTGTCACTTAGTATCTAGCATCTACGCTACCATCCTTGAATCAGTCTCATGACTATCAATAGGCTTTATGCAAATCTTACTACCATCCTTGAATCAGCCTCCTTCTTAGACTGTCAAT
>MU223621.1:578198-591412 GCA_018584345.1 Thuja plicata
AGCAATGGGTGCAAAGGTTTCTCCATAGTCTATACCTTCCTCTTGTGCATACCCCTTGCATACTAGTCTTGCTTTGTTCCTTGTGACTTCTCCATTCTCATTCAGTTTGTTCATGAATATCCATTTTGTACCGATGACATTCTTGTCATCTGGTCTTGGCACAAGTGACCATGTCTTGTTCTTCTCAATCTGTTCAATCTTATCATTCATAGCACTTATCCATTCTTCATTTTCTAGTGCAGCATTGTCAGACTTTGGTTCAAACTCACAAATTAAGCAATTTGAGTTTAAAGACTTACTTCTTGTTCTTGTACTAGATTTCTTATCTCCTATGATCTGGTCCTCTGGATGGTTCCTTCTTACATATCTTGCAAGTATAGGTACATCTCTTTGTATATCATCTTGATCTTCATTACCTTGCTCATTATCTTGACCATTATCCTGACCATCGGTAACAACATTCTGAGCATCAGTTGCAACATTCTGTTGTTCTAGATTTATTCACTATTGCTTGGGTAGAGTTTTGGGTTCTTCATAGTATACAAACTTGTTGTAGTCCTTTGGTTCTTTTGTGCTTTCCAACTCATTCTTTTTTGCAAATTCATCAATATTTACATTTTCACTTTCAACTATTTTGTTAGAAGCCTTGATTAGACATTTAAAAGATTTACTTTTGATAGAATACCCTATAAAAATACCTTCATCACTTTTGGCATCTAGCTTTCCATTTCTTTGATCTTTTAAGATATAACATTGACTGCCAAATATTTTGAAGTAACTTACATTGGATGTTTTACCATACCATAGCTCATAAGGAGTCTTCTTTGAGTCCTTTCTTAATTGTACTCTGTTAAGTGTGTAGACAGCAGTGCTAATAGCTTCCCTCCAAAAGATCTGAGTGATGTCCTTCTCTACCATCAGTGTTCTTACACAATCAACTATTGATCTATTCCTTCTCTCAGCAATCGCATTTTGTTGTGGTGTTCTTGGTGCAGAAACCTATCTTTTTATACCATGCTCATTACAGAAATTAGTGAACTCATCTGATATAAATTATCCTCCTCTATCTGATCTCAAACATTTCAGATCCTTACCACTTTGTTTTTCTACCATATCCTTATACCATTTAAACATCTTATATGCTTCTGATTTTTCTTTTAAAAACATTACTGTCATCATTCTAGAGTAATCATCAACAAAGAGAATAAAATATCTATCTCCATAATAGATCTCTGTCCTCATAGGTCCACATAAATCAGTATGGACTACTTCTAGAATATCATCAGATGTATGGGTTTTTCTTTTGAAACTAGACTTTGTCATTTTACCTTTTTGACAATTTTTACACATGATGTTGTCTAGCTTTGTCATCATCGGTAAGCCTCTTACACTTCTTTTCGTGCTTATCTTCATCATGTTGTCAAAGTTCACATGACACAACCTTTTGTGCCACAACCATATGTCTTCATTTCTAGTCATCAAGCAAGTGGGGTTAGTATCATTCAGATAGAATAAATTACCTTTGGTCTGTTCACTGGTACCAATCAGTGTTCCTGATTCATTGAAGATCTTGGCCTTCTTGTTCTCAAATGCTACTTTATGACCTGACTTATTCAGCTGAGAAACACTCAATAGATTATAATTCAATCCTTTTACCCAATAAGAATTTTCACATTTAATCAGGTTATTCAACATTACTGTTCCTTTACCTTCAATTTGACAAGGAGAATCATTTCCCATTCTTACTATACCACCTTTATAGTATTCAAAAGTGTTAAAATTTTCTGTCACCGGTCATATGGTGAGTGCAGCCACTATCTATAATCTAGATATCATTTTTACTAATCTTAGATATGAGTGCAGTTTCTTCATACCTTTCATCTTCATCTGAATAATCCTTCACAGATACAAACACTATCTCAACATCATCATCTGATTTGGTGTCAGTATCTTCATCTTTGCAAGCAGCTAGATAGCTAGCCTTCTTGCCTTTGTCCTTGTAATCTCGGGTATCACTTCTTTCTGATCATCGGTAACCTCTGTAATCTTTGTTATCACCTCTATCAAATTTCTTCTCAAAAGATCTGTTATCACTTCTGTCATCTTTTCTTTTAGGACATCTTGTAGCAAAGTGTCCAATCTCTTTACAATTAAAACATACAAGTGGTAACTTGCCTTTGTATTTACCTTTGCCTCTTAGCATTCTTCTTGCCATTAGTGCTTCAATTTCATCTAGATCTTCTTCTTCACTTTTGCTTTCACTGTCTCTTCTAGATGAGTGTCTCTGAATAGATTTGCTTATTCTCACAAAAGACTTGAATGCAGACTCTAAGCTTGGCAAGACACTATTATCAAAGTTATTCATCTCAAACGAAAGCAGTCTACCAATCAAGCTATCAAAAGTGACTGTATTATTTTCTACTACTCTCATTTCTTGAATAGCAGAGACTCTAATAGCATATATAGGCAATAGAGTTCTTAGGATTTTACTTACCACTGGCTCCTCTTCAAGTGTACCTCCAACGCCTCGTATAGAATTGACTACTTCTTTTATCCTTATGTTGTACTATGTGATATTTTCACCTTCTTTCATTCTAAGATCATCAAACTTTCCTCTAAGGCTTTCTGCCTTGGCTCTCAGAACATTTGCATCACCACCATGTACAAGTTTCAATTTGTCCCACATTGTCTTTGCATTTTTGCAATCTTTGACATCCTCAAATTCAGCATCAGAGAGTGAGGCTAAAATTTTCTATAACCATGCAGTTACGTTCATGCTTTACTCTCAATTGATCCACTGGCAATGGTCCTGTAGGAAACACATATTCAATTTCTAAGTATTGAGTAATATCATTGCCAATACCTGATAAGTGAAGCTTTATCCTACTTTTCCATGAAGCAAAGTTGTCCTTGTTCAACTTGGGCACATCTTGTCTGTTCATCTTGTGATATTTACTTAGGTCTTGAAACCTTCCTTCTAAGCATGCAAGCTCTGATACCAATTGTTAGTAATAACTGAGAGTGGGGGGTGAATCAGTGACCTTAGAAATTTATCCAATTTAAACTTTAATCCACCATTTAATACTTCTCAAATTATTAAGTCCCAACAAGATGCATGCCTTTGAAATAAATAATTGTCTGTCGGTTTACCTTGTCTGTCCTTATTCTCTTTGATAATCGATAAGAAGTAAACTATATTTACCGATACTTAGTAAATATACAGAGTATACCAATCAATCCATAAATATATATGTAGAATGTAAAACAATAAAGTAATGAACCATACACATATAATACAAGGATTTTAACATGGAAACCCTGTTAAGGGAAAAACCACTGGGACCGGTACCCAAAATTTTCACTCTTCTAAAGTGAGCCCTTTTAGGAGCCAACCCTATTAAAGGTTACAAACACACTTTTAAGTGTGATCTTGTTAGAGGATTTTCAATACACAGGTTGTCACTTAGTAACTGGCATCTACACTACCATCCTTGAATCAGTCTCATGACTGTCAATAGGCTTTATGCAAATCTTACTACCATCCTTGAATCAGCCTCCTTCTTAGACTGTCAATAGGCTTTAGGTAAGACCGGTGCTACTATCATGGGTCAACCTTCTGGTAATCTGTTAGGATATACCTCAATTACAAAAGAATATTAAGTCATGCTCGGTTAAGAGACTTAATGCTTCAAAGGTTAAACTGAAACAAAATGACATGTTTCTAATGCAACTGAATTGCATATTTTCAGATCTATTTACTTACAATATCTTTTTGATCAATGTATTAATACAATTCCTTTGTACTTAAATCTTTCTTCTCTATGATGTTGTACTTTTCTATCCGTCGGTGTCTACAAAATTCTTTAGCTCTCCCTTAGCTTGATTGATCAGGACTGCATGAAGTTAATCCTTCATCAGTTTCTCTTCAGCATCTTCTATCATTTCACTCCCCCGTGTATCTGATTGATTATTGACCACCATGGAGAATTAATTATGCTTGTCTCTTAAATAGACATAATATTCCTTAATTCTTGGTTCTTGATTCTTGGTGTAAAAAACAATCTAGCCAAAATTGATTTACGACTTTAACTCCTGATTTATCTCATAGTTATCTTCTTGCCAACTATGAAAATCATCTTTAAATCACTTACTTAACTATGGTTGAATAAAACAAATCAAACAACCAGTTAAGTCTATCTTTTAGCTCTGCCAACTAGATATTTTGTCATTTTTTGATCTCTCTATTCTGTCAGTCAATTCTGCAATTCGTCGCCGGTGACAACTGCCAGTTCCATCGGTGTCGCTTAAGTTAGCTTCGGGATCTCCGTCCATCGGGCATCATTGGATCTTTCTCGTTAGGAAACACTATTTTTAGCTCGTCGGCCATCCTTTGATTCTTCTTCATCAGGAAACATTGTCCTCTACTCGTCGGGCATCACAATTACTTTATCTCTGTCTTTACCGATGGTGTGCACTCTGCCGGTGTATTTTGTGACTTAGTGAATACTTGAGTTTTGTGCATTGTTGAAAGCATAACCTCTATTCCATTGATTCTATGAAGTCTTTGGCATTATGTGTATGACCATACAGATGATATCAAGTTGACATTAATGACAATACAAACCATTAACTGATTTAATTTCTTGCATCATCTTCAACTTAATATAGTGAACCATTTAATCAGTTACATGTCATCAACCCCTACATTCTCCAACTCGGGATTGGCACAAACCAATCCTTCCAATCAATCTTTATCCCCTTGTAATATTGCAAGCTCCTAGCCAGAAAACCATGGCCTTGCCTAGGGCTAGCTGGAAATAATAGATCCCATGCTCAAAAAGACACAACCAAAAATATTACATAGTATACAGAGTGCCCTTCTTGATTCCAAGTTTCCATAAGGTTTCAACCATTGGAATTCAAGAAGGAGCCATTTTTTACATAACTACCTTTGTTCTGGACAGTAAACCAGAGAAAAGAAAAGAATTTACAAAATGCTTGGGAAATGAAATTTTTTTTCAAATTAATTCCACAAGGTGTATCTACATAACAAGCACTAATTCATCAATACATTATAGTAGACCATTCAATCTATTTAGGTGTGGATGATGGCTAAAAAGTAACTATGTATCACAAAACCAATGCTTCTTCTAAACCAGTTCGTACAATATAACAACCAACCCCTCAATTAGGGTTTATTTAGTCTAATATAGTGCTCCCCCACATAATAAAACCATAAGGTTGGGCTTTAAACCCATTTAAAATACTTTTCAACTTTTTAGGGAAAGTTGTCATGACAACTTTTCAAAGTTGCAAAGTTGTCATGAGCAACTTTTGCAATTTTTGCAATTTTGCCTTCCCATTACTCCCAACTTTCATAGTTGGATTTAAAATCTAAATTTTTGGTCAAGACCACATCTAGACCTCATGTAACCTCTTACCTTCCATTTTTGGAGTCTGGCCCACATTTTGACCAACTTTGACTCTCCTAACACTTAGTGCAAAAACATACTAATTAGGACCTTTTTGGATCAAACCAAAGACAAGAACCTAAAAAATCCTATTTAAAAATCACTCCACACACATTGGAACTTTATCATAGTCCTTATTCATTTGTGGTTGGCTAGAACCACCTACAAGATAAAATTTAACTAGGATCTCTACTAGGACCCTAAGGTGCTCCTGCACCATTCTCCCCCTGCAAAGAGAAAGTTAAGTTACCTGAGGTTTGATGAACTCTAAGTTGATTCCATGCTTCTTGAAATTACCCTCTACTATCCAAGTAGCCTTTGATTTAGGTTGATTCTCCCATTTGAATAGATGCTCCATGTAGTTCTTGTGTCGAGTCTCCTTCTTCACTCTATAATATAGGACCCTTTCAGCTTGAGGCTTAGTCTGGATAGGTACATTAAGTTCTTCCACATCCTTTTCCATGCCTGTACTGTACTCCTACTCATGCACATCTAGACCTTTGTATTTAGTTAAATCCTTCACATTTAAGATAAGATATATTGATAGCTCCTTGGGTGGATCTAACTTGTAGGCATTAGGGCCATACTGAGCCAATACCTTACATTGGCCAGCTCTCCTCATCTGAAGATTTCTAGGAATTCCCTTTTGTAGTCTGGCTTTGTTAAGGTACACCATCACCAAGTTTCCTACTTCAAACTTCAAGTCTCTTCTCCCTCCATCTATCTTAGCTTTTAGCTTTTCATTTCCTCCATTAGAGTCTTCTTCACCTACTCATGCACCTCTTCCATACATTATGCAAAGTAATTTGCATGTCCACTAACTCCTTCATGACCCTTTAACTCTCTGAGCTCACAAATTCCCCTTGGATGCATTCCATACATAGTTTCAAATGGACTCTTACCTATGGATCTATTTGTACTATCATTATAGGAAAATTTAGCCTGTGGGATGACTTGATCCCATCCTTGACCATACTCTTTGGCCATACATCTTAACAAGTTTTCAAGCACCCTTGATTGATTACCTCAGTTTGACCATCTGTTTGAGGATGATATGTAGAACTATGTGCCAAATCTCTTCCAGAGTGTTTTCCAAAAGTGCCCCATAAGCTTCACATCCCTATCTTAGATAATGCGGATTGCTAGACCATGGATCCTTACCACTTCTCTAAAGAATATTTGATCAATGTAACTAACATCATGGGTTTTTTTACAAGGGATAAAGTGACTCATCTTGCTAAACCCGTCCACCACAACATATACACTATCCAAACTAGTCCTTGTTCTAGGAAATCCCATTATAAAGTCCATGCTTATGCACTCACAAGGCCTATTAGGTGTGAGTAGTGGCTGATAAAGTCTTGCATTTGAAGATATACCCTTAGCTTTTTGGAAAATCACACACTGTTCCACATACCTCCTTACATCCTTTTGCATCTTAGGCCGATGATAGAATCTCTCCACTAGATCTAGGGTCTTATTCAACTGAAAGTGACCACTTAGGCTGCCATTATGCTTCTCTTGAATGAGGTTTTCCCTCATGGATCCCCTTGGAACACATAATTGTTTCCCTTTAAACAATAAACCATTTTTCTAGGTGTATTCAAAATATTTACTATGAAAGTGATTATGAAATTCAATACATACCTTGTGAATCTCTAAGAAAGCTACATCTCCTGCAATTAAATTCTTGAATCCTTCAACTCATATGCTCTAAGCTTGGATCTCTTGGAGAGTGAGTAATCTCCTACTAAGTGCATCTATAACCTTATTGTTTAACCCCTTCTTGTGTTTGATGGTGAATGTGTATGATTGTAGAACTTCCATCCATTTTATGTGCTTAAGACTAAGTTTTTCTTGGGTGTTTATATAGCTTAGGACTTCATTATCTATGTATACCACAAATTCCTTTGGCAATAGATAGTGCCTCCACTTCTTGAGAGCTTGGACCAATGCATAAATCTCCAAATTATAGGATGAATATCTAGACTTATCATCATTTAACCTTTCACTAAAGAAGGCTTATGGCCTCCCTTCTTGACTCAACACTACCCCCACAACTATATTGCTTACATCACACTCCACAACAAATAATCTATCAAAACTAGGAAGCACAAGGATGGGTTATGTAGCTATCTCCTTCTTCAATTTCTCAAATCCTTCATTGGCTTCCTTGTTCCATATGAATCTAATATTAACTCCACCTTTTATGGTATCTAGGAAAGGTGCACAAATCTCACTAAACCTGCTCACAAACTTCCTATAAAACTAAGCCAAACCATGGAAGCTTCTCACTTCTGTCCCTATTTTTTGAGTATGCCAACTTAAGATTGCTTCTAATTTTATTTTATCTATTTTTAGGTCCCCTTGAGAGACTACAAAACCTAGGTAAACAAGTTCTTGTTTCATGAACTCACTCTTTTCAAGGTTAATGGTGAACTTCTCCTCTTGGAGTTTCTTCAAGACAATTTCAAGGTGTTTCATGTGCTCCTATTTTTTCCTACTAAAGATGAGGATATCATCTAAGTATACTACTACAAACTGTAAGATAAGAAATAGATGTTACATTAGAAATATTACATTTATAAATGTTTGTATATGAAATAGATGTATTTGAAATGTAGAGGGTAAATAAGATGCTCTCCTTTTATCCTTAGATACACAAATGGAGGATCCAAATTGATTAACCCCAAAGGAAGGATCAATGCATAAATGAATCAATAATTTGGAAATACGAGAAAAGAGGAAGATCTTAAATACCTATTTATAGATTTTAATGTGTGATAGGTTTAGAAAGGTTAATAACTTTAATTGAAATGAATAGGAGAAAAGTACTAACCTTGAGATGTTACAGATCTAAAGAATGTTGTTTTTGGGGGTCTGCACTAAGTTTCTGGAAAATTTGAGACCGTATCTAGAATAGAAATGTAGAGACAAAAAAAACCCATAAATATTTTTTTATTGTGACACACTTCTAATTTTGACCCTCAAGTCAATGTCACCATTGACCCAAAATTTCTGATTCTAACCTAGGGCAGAATCGACCTAAAAAGTCTCTGACAGGATATCTATTTTCGGATCTCGAAAGTTTTCCGAAAAGGGTATTTGAATCTGCACTCTGATCTTCTATTCCAAAAATTTACCTATAATAAAAATGGATTTTTTTGTTGGGGGGAGGGGTTTTCCTTGCTCAAACCCTGATTTTGGAATTAACATCAAAGTATAATTGAAATAGCATAAGTAAAACAAAGTAAATGAACAAATTCACCTTGCTTGTATGGAAATCGTTATGGCAGATTTGAATTCGTGGATCCACAAGTATGTATGCACCAAATGGATGTAGAATGTAGAATGTAAGATGTCTCAAATCATTTTTTTGTAGATCTTCAACACCAATCTTGAATGGATCTTTGAATAGGAAGAGGCTTAGAGAAATATGGATGGAGAAATCTTCAGCAAGAGAGCTCCATGGAGCTTGAATCCTTCAATGGACACCAATGGATCTTCTTGATGAATTGAGTGCTTGAGAAGTTCTTGAATTCTTGAGGATAGATGATTTATTAAATGACTACTTGGCTTGCTTCAAATATTTCTCCTTAGCTTTCACTTAGTTGATGGTTAGCAAATCCTTCTCTTAGATTGTTAGAGAAAATGAGAGGAGAAAGCTTCCTTATATATGAATCTAGGGAACAATATTCTAGAGAGGCCTACATAGGATAATTAAATTCCAATTAGACCTATACCCCTAGAATAGGACCTATATTAAATATAATTTAAAATTTGTTGCTCCGAAAACTGAAACAGTCGACCCGGAAGCGGGAATTAACTCTTTCCAAAGCCCAACATCTGGAAACCATGGAAATATGGAATCTGAAACTTAGGTAAGAAAGATGTTGATTCTAACCTAGGTCAAGGTCAAGGTCAACCTTGAACCAAAAAGGTCAACCTTGACCTTGAGGTCAAAGTCCGAGTTTGCAGTCTAGAGTGTCAGAAATTGGCTGGAAAAAGTGGGAAATGGAGCAAAACAGGGGGAAAAATCCTGATCCAAGTCAGAGACCCATTCAAGGCACTTGACATGACCCCAACCCACTTACTCGGAAGGCTAAACTAGTCTATAATGGAAGTGCTTCCATTTTCTAACTATACATTTATCCCCCACTTTAGCAAGAGTATGGACTCAACGCAAACTCTTGGTAAAGAAGATCATGAAGAACATATAATCTTATTGAAATCAAAAGGGACAACCGAATCCTCAAGCTCCTAGGGACTTAAATATTTATCAACCCTAAGGTCATGATAAGAGAGACATAACCAGTAAAGGAGAAAAAGAGAGATGGTGTGATTACCTTGCCCAATGAGAGCTTATGTCCCATTGTGAACCACACAAGGAAACACTGCAACTAGAAAGATGGAGTTGAACTGCCTAGTGAATGTGGCTACTCACTAGTCAACCCATCAAGAAGATCTGGTCTTAAGGACACCTTCTGGCCTTAAGAGATCAAAAAATTGTAAATTGAAACTGGGTGGATCAAGAGATCTATATAAATTTAAAGTAGAGGGATCAAGAGATCCTATAAAGTAAAATATCCATGCTTTAAGGATTAGTCTTTAATCCATAAAAGGAAACGGTTTTAAGTTTTGGAAAATATTTTGAATGTGTGTGTGTGTGTAAAAAGTGAGTAGAGATTATGCCCCCATGTTAAAGTCATTGCTAACACTTTAACAGTAGCAATGGCTTGAATGGAAACATAAACAACTCTACCAATTACGTTTCCACTACGAGATGCCGCCAAACGAAGACAAATCAAGGGAAATACCACATAAACATACAAAGAAAACATAAGGGATCTACCTATTGTGGGGTCAGTATGATCATAAGATAACATGTATATATAGATATGATATTATTGTAAATGAATTGACATCATTCCCCAAAGAAAGTAGAACTACAATCACAATGGAGGAAATAAAACTTAAGAGTTATGAAGAAAAGAATTTTTGGACCACAACATGGAGACCAAAAAGAATCAGTGCTACCATGTTGCAGATCCAAGCAGACTACACAAGAAAACATTTACGAACAATAACACAAGTATAATATAACATGGAAACAACATATAGAAGAGTAAAGATACATATATAGAAATTGTACAATAGGTTTGATTCCTTTATCACCTTGCACCAACAAAGTAACAAGGGTCATATAAAAGAGTCTAACAAACATTTAACAAACACATTATGAGAGAAGCACAGTACAACATGCAAACACAAAAGGGGCTACCTTGAAGGATAAGCCAATCAGGCACATCACGTACTCTCCCCATCTCGGTTTATATCATTTAGGGAAGGTGGGAAACTCACAAGAGGGACTATATCCAATATAGTAGGAATAATAGCCAGTTCCAAACAAGGATCCTCTTGAGAACCACATTGCTCGTTACTAGGTGTAATTGTCAATTGATTTTAAAGCATATGAGGTAAATCAGTATCAAGATCGATGGTCTCATATTCATCACTAAGATCAATAGGATCATCAAGGGTATCCTCCTCATCAAGATTAATTAAAATAGGATCTAAGATGTGAATAGGATCATCATACTCATTCATCTTAACATCATTATGAAAATTAACTTCTTCCAACACATCAGGCATAGGTTGATAAAAAAGAAGGTAAAAAATTTAAAAGAATAAAAGCATGGGCCCTAGCATTATCTCTACACTTCATAAGATGTTCATTAGCAGATTTGTTATGTTTTGCTTTGTTTGAAACATGTTGAGAACTAGGAGGAATAACAACTAGTTCCTTCATAGGTTCTGTAGGAGGATTGGTAGGATTTAGAGTAGGCTAAGAAGCGACACTGGGAGGTTGAGTAATAGAGATAGCAGTAATGGATAAAGGAGGTATAGAAGGAGTGGGAAAAAGACCACGGTTAATATCTATCTAAGGCATGATTAACTTGACTATCTTGCGATGTTTATAGGCTTGATATGAATGAAAAAGGTTGTTAGGGTGAGGAGGACATGAATTAGGTAATGAAGGCCAAAATAAATCAAGAGTAGCACAATCTCTAGGCCTAGAAGGTTGATACAAACTATGATTAATCATTTTTACTTCTCCATTATGAATGAACTTAAGACATTTATGAATAGGAGAAGCAATAGAGCGCATAGCAGTTATCCAAGGCAAACCAAATTTGACTTGAAATTGATCAGAAGTAGGAACAAAAATGAAGGTAGTATCTACAACCTTACCACAAAGTTCAACATGCAAGTTAATAGAACCAAGTGCGGGATAGAGAAAACCATTCCAAGTTTGGATCCATCCACCTGATGGATCATAACAGTCATGTTGTAGATTTTTCATAAAAATGTTTTCCTCAGTAATAACATTTATTAAAGATGTGGGATCAACAAGACAACCACACATAGGTATCTTAGCAATCCTAGCATATATATAAAGGGTACCATCGGGAGCCTTAATAGTCTTAGAATCATCAAAGGTAATTGAAATTTCCCGAGGTCGCTTATCCTTAGTTTGTTTCTAAGGTTTAGGTGGAACTTGAAGTTGAGGTGGAGACGAAGGATCTTGAATAGTAGGTTGAGGTGAAACAATGCAATCCACATGATTAAAAATGTGCTTAAGATCATCAATCTTTGAATCATAACCAATATTCACAGAAGATGGTTGAGCGATGGTATTAGTATCATGTGTAGGTAAAGGATTTGTATAGATTTGAAGGTTTTGATTAGGAGGAGAGATAGATTTTTTCCCATTACCATAAAAATTATCAATAGATAAAGCATTAGAATTGGTTATGTCTTGAACCTTATGCTTTAGAGAATAACATTTTTCAGTATTATGGCCATTCTGGTGATGGTATTGGCAAAAAGATTTAGACTAAAAGGATTTGGATTCTATAATGGTAGGGAGAAGAGGTCGAATAGGAGGCAAGGTAATCATATTAGCACTTAAAATCCTACTCATAATATAATGTAAAGATTCAGAGAGAGAATTAGACGTACGATTCATACAGAAAGTAGTGGATACAGAAGTGGCATTGTTGGATGCAACAACAACATGATCAGCAACCGCATTCGTCTATTTATTGATATTGAAATAGTTGTTAGGTTTCTAAAACTTATTAGGATTAGGAGAAGTGTCACTCTTATCAACTGGAACAAGATCCATTAGAGTGTTGCTCTCAAATTGATTCACTAGTAATTGATAATGATGAAGTGCTGCACAAATTTTTTGAAAAGAGGTAAATTCAGTAAGTGTCATGCCCAGATTTCCTTAGGCAAAAACACAATTAAATTTTTTTTTTTAATTACTATTATATATATGTTAAAAGTGTATAGCTTACTAAGATTTCTTCTAAACACATTTTACAACAGCAGTACAAGCACTAGTATAGACAGATTATCACAAGAACTTGAAAAAAATAAAGAACATTACTCTTCCTACAAGTTACAGCTACAATCAAAGAGATACATCAATAAGCATTTCTTTATTTTTTTTTTATTACAACTTGGAAGCATGTTACTTCTTACACACACAATATAAATTTACAAGGAGACTCTATCTTACAAGGTCTTACAAGAAGAAGTAGATGAGGCAGAGACTAATATTACATTTTTACAAGGTGCACTTTGCACCCAAAACCACATTAAGGGAATTTACAAACACTACATTCTTACATAGCCTTGGCCTGGTCCAACCAAGATATCTTGAAAAACCTGCAA
>MU223621.1:601440-646064 GCA_018584345.1 Thuja plicata
TTATTACCAAATAAATTTAAAATGCAACTAAAATCACATTACAAGTGTCATAGACAACTCCAAAACACATCACTATCTTACTTGGCAAGGTCCACAATTAAACAAGGAAATGACAAAATTAAATATAAACATAACCCCCTTTCTCTAAAAAAAAATAAGAAACATCCCAATAGGCCTAGTCCCCCTTTAGGACACAAATTTTGTGTCATGGGAGGCACACACAGAATAGCTTGATTTCCCCTTTCCATGGTTTAGTCCTGCACACTCAATGTAATTATCAGTATTCCCATAATAATCAGAGCATGATCAAAATACAATTAAAAATTAACTTTCATTTTATCAATACACTTTCAAGTTAGGTAACGAGTTATCCTCTAAGGAATCCATCAATTCTCTTACGTTATTAAATTTCAAAATGATTCAAATTACAATTAATCCATAATTCCAATCTATGAAATCATCACTATTTGCTTTATTGAACTAATCTTATTCTATCAAGATATTGTAATCTTCTCAATTCCCCAAAAGTAAGATTTAATTTCGAATAAACATCATGACCTAAAGTTAAAGTCACATAATTATCAACCCTTAATTATTAATCCTACCTCAGGGTATACTAGGGACTATGGTAAAATAGTTATCAATCCTATATCAAACTTCTCATTTTAACTCAAGATTAAGTAACCTAACCATTCATTACAGTTTCACCTCTAGTTCATAGTAGTTAATAGTCTAATCTGATTTGTCAGGATGTTCCAATTCTAAAAAAATAAACTTTGAACAAATTGAATTAACTATTAAATCCAAAATTATATGAAAGTGAAATAAGAGTTTCATTTGTACATCATTTCCTAGCTTAACCATAATTATTCATTAGGGAAATATTTTAATCCATATAAGCTCCTTATTATAATGTTTGATGGAATTTCCAAGCATCTTAGAGTAATATTAATTCTATCATGTAAGCATAGGTTTACACCTTCATGTTCTAATACCACAATAGTTAACCAAAGATAATATTTCTTCAAAACTATATCTTAAATTAACATATTCCGTGAATTCACTTGAAGATGAAATCTATTCTAGTTAGGATGACGAACTACAGTCAAGATATCTGATAACTTCACATAAAATCTACGGAAAGTTTTGCAAGAAATAACAGTAGTGCTTACTAGAGAATTCTTACCAAGATGAGGGAAATGGAGGGGTCCTACAGTAAGAAAAATCTTATGTCTAATATCCTTTTGTAAATTTGAAATAAAGATATGTTGAATATCAATATCAGGAATAGGATAAGAAATCTGAGCATACAAATGCTTAAATCTACCAATAAAATCAGTCAATTTTTCCTTAATGTTTTGTTTACAGTGCATTAAATCAGGTAAAGGAAACTTGCAGACCAATGTTATTTTGAAATTTTTGGATAAATGTATTAGCAAGTTTAGGAAAAGAGTCAATAGAATAAGGAGGTAAAGGACAATACCATTGCAAATCCTTATCACAAAAATTCCTAGCAAACAATTTAGCTAAAATCCTATGGTCATGAGCATAATCATTACAAAGGATTTGAAATGTTTTAACATGAGTAACAAGATCACCTTTACCATTTTAATTCTCAAGATGAGGCATATTAGCTTGCTAAGAGACAGTAGCACAAATAATGTCTAAGGATAAAGGAGTACCCATGTCACATGTAGGAATGCTAAGCTTGGATTGGGTTAAGGATGAAAGTTGTTGTAAAGATGACACAATTTGAGCCAAACTAATAAGTGTGGAATCATTAGAATAAATAGGTGGCATTGAAATATTGGGAACACTAGGAAAAGTGTAGGAAGCAGAAAGAATGGAAGACACAACCGGTGGAACACTTGGAACCATAGTTGGAAGGGGATTAGAATAAGTAAAAGGCACACTATGATATGAAGGTTGTGAGGTAGGTAGAGATACCGGTGGAACACTCATAGGAATAGATGAAATTGGGAGAGATGTAGTCATTAAAGGAGTACTATAAGTAGGAATTCTAGGTAAAGGAATAGAAGAAGGTCCCTCACTAGTGACAGGAGGAGTGAATTCTAGATCTTGAGCCTCTTGAGCTAAAGGTTTAACATTCAAATGCACAATATGAGTGATACCACACAAGATATTAATACCTTGATCACTATCACGAAGGACCTTCTTAAGAGCCTCTATAGCTTGGATGAAAGCTTGATTATGGTTTTCTTGAATAAGCCAATTTCCCATTTTATCAAGTTCTTTTGAAAGCTTTTGTACTTGTTCAGGAGGAACTCTTAAAGCATCATCATCATCATGAGATGAGTGAGAAGAGTTATGCTCCATATAAGGATTGGAATCATGAGTGATAAAATTATCATCCGGGATCCTAAGGAAAGGAGAGGAAGGTTTAGGATCAAAGGAACCCATAAGTCTATATCTTCTTCTAATTGGGATACTATAAGTAGGACTAGAATTGCTTAAGCTCATACACCAATGCAAAGAAAATGAACTAATTTAGGGAACACAAGATTTTATTTTTATTTTTTAAATGTAAATGCAAGAACATAAAAGAAAGCTAATCTAATATTCATGCAAGATCTAACATAAAAATGTAAATCTAACACCAACAAGAAAGAGTTGTCTATCGCGGGTTCACCAAAATGTAAGATACGAATTAGATTTTACATTAGAAATATTACATTTAAAAATGTTTGTATATGAAATAGATTTATTTGAAATGTAGGGGGTAAATAAGATGTTCTCCTTTTATCCTTAGATACACAAATGAAGGATCCAAATTGATTTACCCCAAAGGAAGGATCAATGCATAAATGAATCAATCATTTGGAAATATGAGCAAAGAGGAAGATCTTAAATACCGTTTTATAGATTTGAATGTGTGATAGGTTTAGAAAGATAAATAACTTTAATTGAAATGAATAGGAGAAAATTCCTAACCTTGAGATGTTACATATATGAAGAATGTTGTTTTCAGGGGTCTACACTGAGTTTCTCAAAAATATGAGACCGGATCTGGAATAGAAACGCAAAGATGAACAAATCCCAAAAATTGTTTTGTGTTCTGACACAGTTCCAATTTTGACCTTCAAGTCAATGTCACCATTGACCCATAATTTTTTATTCTGACCTAGGGAAGAAACAACCTAAAAAGTCTCTGACAGGAAATCTATTTCTGGATCCTGAAAGTTTTCTGAAAATGGTATCTGAATCTTCACTCCGATCTCCTGTTCCAAACCTATACGTGCAACAAAAATAGATTTTTTTGTTGGGGGGGTTTCCTTGGTCAAACCCCAGTTTTGGAATTAATATCAAATTATAATTGAAAATGCATAAGTAAAACAAAGTACATGAACAAATTCACCTTGCTTGAATGGAAACCCTGTGGCAGATTAGAATCTGTCGATCCACAAGTATGTAAGTAGAAAATGGATGTAGAATGTAGAATCTAGGATATCTCAAATCAATTGCTTGTAGATCTTCAACACTAATCTTGAATGGATCTTTGAATAGGAAGAGGCTTGGAGGAATATGGATGGAGAAATCTTCAACAAGAGAGCTCCATAGAGCTTGAATCCTTCAATGGCCACCAATGGATCTTCTTGAGGAATTGAGTGCTTGAGAAGGGATTGAATTCTTGAATAATTGAGGATAGATTATTTCTTCAATAGCTACTTGGCTTGCTTCAAATCTTTCTCATTGGCTTTCACTTAGTTGATGGTTAGCAAATCCTTGTCTTAGATTGTTACAATGAGAGGAGAAAGCTTCCTTATATATGAATCTAGGGAACAATCTTTTAGAGAGGTGCACATAGGAGAATTAAATTCCAATTATACCTATACCCCTAGAAGAGGACCTATATTAAATATAATTTAATATTTGCTTCTCCAAAGACTAAAACAGTCGACCCGGAAGCATAAATTAACTCTTTCCAAAGCCCAACATCTAGAAACCCTGGAAATCAGGAATCTGGACCTTAGGTTAGAAAAAGGTCAATTCTGACCTAGGTCAAGGTCAAGGTCAACCTTGACCCAAAAAGGTTGACCTTCACCCTGAGGGAAAAGTCCTAGTTTGTAGTCTTGAGTGTTAGAAATAAGTTGGAAAAAGTGGGAAATGGGGCAGAACAGGGGGAAAAATCCATATCCAAGTCAGAGACCCATTCAAGGTGCTTGACATGACCCCAAACCACTTACTCGGAAGGATAAACCATTCTATAATGGAATTGATTCCATTTTCTAACTATACACAAACACACCTATATAAGCTTTTAGGACTTCGTTCATTACCCTCATAAATGTACTAGATGCATTTGTAAGCACAAATGGCATTACTAATGACTCATAGAGTCCCTCTGGGGTTTTAAAGGCATACTTCCACTCATCCCACTCTTTCATCCTAATTTGATAATATCCATTATTAAGGTCTAATTTTGAGAAGTACTTAGCACCCCCAAGAAAATCCATCAAGTCTTCTATTCTAGGAATAGGAAATCTATACCTAATTATTATCATATTTATTTCCCTAGAATCAGTACACATCCTCCACTTACCTCCCTTTTATGTTACAAAACCACTGGAACAATACATGGACTGATGCTCTATTTGATTAGTCCCTGGTCCAAAAGCTCTTGGACTTTCCTTGCAATCTCCTTGTTTTGTTCTAATGTCATCTTGTAAGAATCTTTGATAGGCAATGATGCCCCTGACACAAAATCAATCTGATGACTGATTTCTCTTAGTGGAGGTAGAGTGGTTGGTTTCCTATCACAAATTATGTCTTGGAATTAATTTGACAACTATTTGACTTCTGTGGGCATAGGTTCTTGTTCTTGTGTCTCTTCCTCCTTTGGTTTCACAATAATGGCATACCCAATCCCTTCTTCCTTCTTCATATTACTTAGGAATTATTTCCCACACATTAGGAGTGTATTGGATTCCATACTCTTCACTCTATCCTCCTCTATCAAGGATTGTATCTTATAAGTGACTCCATTCTTCTTGAATGAGTACTTATTCTCCTTTCCATGGTGGACTGCTTCTCTATCATACTGCCATGGTCTTCCTAGTAACAGATGGAAAGTGTCCATAGGTAAGACATCACATAGTATTTTTTCTTGGTACCCTCCTATAGTGAATTCAACTCACACTTTCTCATTAACCAATATGTTTTTCCCTTTGTTTAGCCAAGTTGCCTTGTAGGGATATGCATGGGGTATCTTGTTTAACTTCAACTTCTGCACTGCCTCCACTGAGATTACAATATCTATGGATCCAAAGTCTATGATGACTCTACACACATTTCCAAAGATCTTTCATTTGAACCTAAAAAGGGCTCTCCTCTTCTTGTGTTCTTCTTTACCAGGCTCCTTGAGCAACACTCTCCTAATCATGAGACTCTCACCCTTCTCTAAATCAAGAGTTATCTCTGATTGCTTGATGACTGTCTTCTTCTTGGAAATATGCAATTTTCTTCTCACAAAGTGAGGATGATGCCTTATCTAGACATCTATATGTAGGGTGGTCCTACCTTCCCATATTGGTAACATTTCATGCTAGCAAAATATGAGATTCTTCTAGAGCCACCAGTCCTTCCTCTTCCACCATTGTTGTAACTTCTACCTCTACCATATCCACCTCTATTCTTTGGATCATTTACTTTTTCAATCAACTTAGAGTCTCCTTGACTTCTATGTTCACTACCTCTACCACTAGAACCTCCTCTATGTCCACCTCTGAAATCTTTTCCTCTTCCTCTACCCCTAGAGCTAGATTCTTGCTTTTTCTTGTTTCTTTCCTCCACCTTGAGGGCCATTTGTACACAACCATAGATAGTAGTCAGGGTAAATAGTCTTAGCTTATCTTGAATGCTCCATATAATCCCATTGAGGTATCTTTCCACTCTGATACTTTCTTCTTCATGTACCTTGGAGCTAAGGCACAACTTCTAAAACTCCTCTATATAAGAGGCAACATGCATCGCTTTCTGTCTCAGATTTTGTCTCTTCTTGTGTAGCTAGATTTCATAATCATCTGGTAGGTAGCTTTCTTTGGCCTTAGTCACCATATCCTTCTAATTCACTATAGGCCTCTCTCTCTCTCTCTCTCTCTCTCTCTCTCTCTCTCTCTCTCTTATTTTAGGAACTTCCACCAAGTTAGGGTTGTCCCCCTCAATCTAGACTTGGCTATCTTCATGTTTTGAGCCTCTGTAATCCCATCAAATTTGAAGTGATTCCCCATTCCTTCAATCCATTCCATAACTAATTCTTCATTCATTATTCTAGTGAACACAAGGATTCCTTCAAGTTCCTTTCCACTCAATTATTTTAGGGCTTTGATGAAAGGTTCCTTAGGTAATGGTGGGTCTAGTTCTGGTTCCACATCTTCATCTCTCTATGCTTTTCCCTTACCTTTGTCGTCATCTAACTGCTCCTTCACTTTGTCTGCAGTCTCTGCAAATTATACTAGTCTTAGCTTCATTTACTCCATAACTTCCTTTAGAATTCTATTCTTCTCTTTCTTCTCTGTCAAATCTCTTGCTAACTCTCCATTTGTCACCATGGTGCTTTCTCTTATTGACTCACTCACCTCTGACATACATAACACACTTCCCAAGCCTTTCAATGGCTCCGATACCACTTTGATGGGGAAATTACACTACAAGAGCTTCCTTTATCTTCCTAGTGCTTTTCTTATCCTTCTTATGTAAACTTATCTTTACCCTAACCAGAGGATTCTTTCTGTGATCCCCTATTCCACTGAATCTCTCCAATCAACTAACACTCTCCACTTCTTCACAAGTCTTCTAGGCACTCATGGGTCCTATCCAAGAAAATATGTTTTCAATCCTCCTTAGACATGATGATGGATGTCCAACCTCTTTCTCCATCATTCCCTATAGGCTCTTGGATCCTTTTTACTAATCCTTCAAGGGCTTTACAATCGAGTTTGTCTTTCACTATGTTTTAGGCCTTGTAGCCTTTTTGCTCAATTAGGCCTCCTAAAAATTTCAATCTTGGAATTTCTCCAAATTTCCCTTAAAAAGCCTCCAAAATAACTTTGTATTCCTTCTAA
This sequence comes from Thuja plicata, assembly GCA_018584345.1. Lineage (NCBI taxonomy): Eukaryota > Viridiplantae > Streptophyta > Pinopsida > Cupressales > Cupressaceae > Thuja > Thuja plicata. The sequence goes on from MU223621.1 coordinate 608,523, forward strand.
TACCAACCTAGGCTTAACTATTTTCTAGGTCTTTGTTCCTCCAAGTGTCTATACCCTAGATTTTCAGCAAACCCCTATTTTAAGGGTTTTTAGGGCATGTAGACCAGTATGTCTTCTGTTGGCTCACAATGTGCTTTAATGAACTCATTTGAACTCCTCCTTTCAACCACAATACCAAGTCACATGCCCCTACACTCTCCAATTCAGGATTGGCACAAAATAATCCATGCAATCAACCCGTATCCCTCTTCAATACTGCAAGCTCCTAGTCGGGCAACCATGGACTCGCCTAGGGCTTGTTGGAAATAATAGATCCCATTCTCAAAAAGAAAAAAATGACACATATTTACATAGTATATAGATTTACCTTCTTTATTCCAAGTGGTCATAAGGCTTCAACCATTTTAATTCAAGAAGAAGCCATTTTTTACATAACTACCTCTATTCAAGACAACGAACCAGAGAAAACAAAAAAAATCACAAAATGCTAAGGAAATGAACAAAATTTTCAAATTAATTACAAAAATTGTATCTACATAATAGGAAATAAGTCCTCAATTAATTAAAGTAGACCATTCAATCCATCTAGGTGTGGATGATGGCTAAAAAGTAACTCTGTATCACAAAACCAGTGCTTCTTCCAAATAAGTCTATACAATCTGACAACCAACCCATTAGTTAGGGTTTATTTAGTCTTATATAGTGATCCACCACATTCTCAAACAATAAGGTTAGCATTTACACACATTTAAAGTTGTTTGTGACTTTTTAGGGAAAGTTGTCATAACAACTTTTCAAAGTTGCAAAGTTGTCAGGAGCAACTTTTGCAATTTTTGCAATTTTGCCTTCCGATTACTCCCAACTTGCATAGTTGGATTGCATATCCACATTTTTGGCCCAATACCCTATCTATACCTCACATAACCTCTTTCCTTCCATTTCAGATTGTGGTCCACATTTTGACCAACTTTGACTCTCCTAACACTTAGCGCAACAACATACTAACTGGGACCTTTTTGGATTAAACCAAAGACAAGAACCTAAAAAATTATATTTGAAAATCACTCCACAAACCTTGGGATTTTATCATATTCCTTATTCATTGGTGATGGCTAGAACCACCTACAAGCCAAAAATTAACTAGGATCTCTATTAGGACCCTAAGGTGCTCATGCACCATAAATTGTCCTCAATGAATCTCCAATATGAACTATATACAAAACCCAGTAAATTCTAAAATTGATAATAAGAATAACAAAAAGGGTTTCATTATAACAACACAATTGAATTATATAATAGTTTAGAAAACATAATTGTTTCAAACAATCAACAAAGTTGAATTGGGTTTTCTATTCAAATGAAATTCACAATTGTTTTAAGAACCTTGTTTGCATAATATTTTCAAACTAATCTAGGTTTCCAACAATGTAATCACAACAAGAATTCTCATAAATATAATTTTCCAAATAGGGTAAAACCCTTAACCATGCAAATCAAAATCTACATTAATCTAGAAAATATGAAGAATACAATCTTTTCAACAAGAAATTTACAAATAATTCAAAACCCTACCTCAATCAATCTGATGAAAAATCACCATTCTAAAACTTCAAAAACTCCAAATATCCAAGCTTTCAAAAATAATCTTTTTCCCAAAATCCAGACACCCATTGCAATCTTCAAAACTTGTGTCCTCCCAAAACCTGTGTGTGTAATAATCAATAATAATTTTCTAATAAAGAGGAAATAGTTTTCCCTAATTCATGTAATCCTCGAAAAGAAACTCCCGATCATCGATTAGAACTCAACCCCTAAAAACACTTAACTCAAAATCCTAGAAAAAACAACTCCACTTTAATTTCAATAATAGAATACTTAAAACTCAATTTCCTTAACTCAACTTCTGATTTGAAGAAAATTCCTAATTAAATAAAGCAAATGTTTCTTAATTGTGCAACTCACAAATATCAAATAATTCAACTTGAGTAGAATTTCTACTTTAAACTTATCCAATCAATTGTACAAATAATTGCATAAAAAAATAGAATTTAATATTCAAAGCACAATATTTATTATACAACTAAATATTTGAACATCAAATAAATCAAGAAGGCCTTTTTAATTTAGAATTTGGATTAAATATTTAATTAAATCCAAATGTTCCATAATTAGAAATTTTAATTAAGTATCTTTATTAAACATAGTTATTTAATTATTTCTCATTAATTAAATGCTCATATATCTAATATTTAATAAACCAACATAAATACAGGCATAATTATTTACTAATAATAATTATCCTTAATAATAATAAATTCTCATTAAGCAAGAACGCACATCAACCAACTATAAACATGCACAATGAAATCAACCAAAATTCAAACAACCAAAAACTAACTAACTCCAAAAGACCAATCAAACCAAATAAAAAGGGTTCACAAATTTACGTCACCTTGATGAATTTAGGTAGGAAAGTCAATCTGATACTTGTCCAATCATAGGATAAAATGGGCTTAGGTTAAGGTTTTGGGCCTGAATGTTAACTACCCTCTTTTACCATTCAGATACTGTGATAGGGCACGCTCATCCTGGCAATTCAGTACATTGATGCCTGGTACCTGGAATCTGCATAAAAAATGAGCATGTGTATATATATATGATCAAGATGGAATTGGGAAAATAGTGAAATCTAATTTTTTAGTATTTTCTATCTTAGTAAATTGCATTTTTGAAGGTCTTCGGGTCATTTCTGGGCCTCTGTCTCCCAAAGAGGGCCCATGAATGTGCGATCTTTGAGTTTTAGTTATAGAATTTTTTATTATCTTTCCAACGAAGTAAACAGTTTGAAAATCAGAGCTAGGATTAGAAAGTTATACCTTCTCCAAGTGGGCTTAAATATTTCAATAGTTTTTTTTGACATTTTTGGTAGTTTTAATAAGTTTATTTGTAATAAACATTGTGAGGACTTTTCATTTCATTTCCAATGGATTCTAGTGACCCTTGGGATCCATCATATTTGTATAAACTCCAATTTCTAAGAGAATGGATTAATTTTTGGCTTGCAATTATGTTGTTAGTCTTCTAATTGTTATATTGAACTTGACAAAACTACAAGTATCACACTAGGTATTGTAATTTGATTCATAATTTAAATCAGTGGTATCAGAGCTAGAAATCTCCTTTATGCCAATTTACAAAAGGTCCTCCTAGCAAAGATTAGGATTGGATACACAAGATTTGTCAAAATATCCACCTTTGATGCACACACGATCGTAGATGTCAGACGATGCAATGAAGCACTTGGTGGAAGAGGCTTTAAATAAGAAACAAGAGGATATGGTTGTAACCACCCTAATTTGGTCTTCTATGACCATAGACCCTATTTTTCCTAAGTGTGTTCATACCCCCAATTATGTCAAGACAATTCTTCAATTTATTGGCATAATTCATTTAAAATCAAATTTAATCTCCTAAGTGATTTAATCACTAAATTACATTAATTACTTTAGCCAATCAAATCAAATCAATTCAATTCTATCAAAACAAACAAAAAACATGCCTAAGGTAATTAATTAAAAGGAAATAAATAGAATCCCAATTACACCTCATCACTTGCAAAAGGAAAGCCAACCCCCTAGCCTAATTAATTTAATTAATTAGCTATAGTCCTAAATTAATTATCAAAAGCAACCAAAAGCTTAAATAATTAATTTCCCCTATTATTGAATGAATATATTAGTTATATAATTCAATTCATTAATATTCCCTTTAACCCCTAACCTAACCCATGACAACCACCTTAAGCCTGGGTTCAAACTAATCCCAACCTCTTCACCCATGCTAAACCTAATCCTAATCTTAATCCCATCTTAACCCGCTCCTTAATGATGTCGTGTTCCTAAATATTTTGATTAGGAATTCAACTCATTCCTCAAAGTCAGCATTCTCAAGCTCCCCTTCCCCAAAGTCCACTTTCTCAAACTTGGACTTAAACACCTCACCATGCCTCATATATGCTCTCATAAATCCATCATTAATCCTTATACCCTCACCATGCCTCATAAATGCTATCCCTCATTAAGGCTCTTGCACATAGATTTAATGGCCTTATCTCCCCTCTCACTCCTAATTTCTTCTATAAATAGAATGAGTTTTAAGCTCAATTGGCCCCTAATTTTGCGTTTGTTGAAAGCATTGTTAGGTTGTTTATATTATTAGAGATCTATATTACATCTTATCTTTATTATTATGCATTGTTATAATCTTCATTTTTAGAGCTTAGAATGCATGTTTCTTGATCATGTAGATTAGTTTCATTTAAATCTTTCATTCTAGGTTGTATATGTCACTGATAAATGCATAACCTGAGGGCAATTATAGCATTTTTTACACTCCTAGATAGGAAGCAATAGGTCAATTTTAGTGATTGATATGATTGCTAACCCTTGATTTTCACTAATACAATAACTTATTGAAGTGTGGTGTTGCAGCTAACAGGTACACAAAATAACACATGCTATTTCTGGCACCTACCGTGGGGCAGAATCTCAAATTTTACCTCACTTTGCATTCATTTTCTACTAATTTGTCTTCCCAGGTTTTAGGAACATAGTCATTTTAGTCGCTAAGGCTCGCATCTTAGATATTGGATCGTATCACAGAATCCTGGATCGCACCCCGGATATCAGATTTTGCATCTTGGAAATCCTGCATCATTTTTGGTAAAGGCTCGCATCCGGTATGCATTGTATCATTTTTTATATATTTGATTGCATCTGGGACAAAAGATCGTATCCAGGGATTCTAGGGTTGTCTTTGGTTACCAAGATCGCATCTTGTTTTTGGATTTGCAAAATAAAAATCCTAACCACTAATCTTTTACTATTGTATATTTCTATCTTTTAAATAGCCTAACTTTTTTTTGTAGATCGCTGTCAGAGACTCTTTTACTAAAAGAGTTGGAAAGAAATTACTAACTTATGGTTTGCAAGTGGTTTAATAGCTTGATTTAATTTTATTTGTTTGAGGCATTGAAACTAAGACATATTTTCTAATCACTTGTTGAATCAATCATATTAGTATGCTCTTTTCCTTCAAGAAAAATCAGAAAATCAAAAGTTGGTTTAAAATTTGAGCAGAATTTGGAGTAATCAAACAGGCAAACAAACTCATCATTTAATTCATTTTGGGAAAAGTAATTGGACAAGGAAATAATTTAAACTTTGTGGGATTAATTGAACAAGACTCATAGTTTAAATTTCCCTTTAGACAAGTAATTGAACAACACAAAGCATTAAATTTTCTGGTCGAAGAACAAACAAACTTTTCTTTCAAGTACTTGTGTTTTCATTAACTTAGGAATATTTGAATCAAGCTTAAGCTTACTTTACAGTCTCACTAGAGGATTTTCTCTTCCTTCCAAATGGAGGAATCAAAAACTTGATATGGGGAATTGAGTTGTGAGTGAGGTAGTTTGAGGGAATGAACAAGTAATTGAAGTGTTTTGGGAGAAAATAGAATGGACTAGGAGAGTATGCTCTTCTTCTTTCGAAGAATAAAAAATCCTAAAATCCTAAGCTCGCCAATCCTTTGTATGCTTGTTCAACATTAGAGGGCCTGCTGGTTAAGGGAAAAATATCCCAGGAATGACCCAAGTGAGGATAGGTTTTATGCCAACCCTTCCAACTCGCTATAAATAATTGCTTCCTTGTAGGCCAAATCCTCAGAAGATAGAATCGGTTTTGTTCTTTGAATTTTGATATCATTCCTTGAACATGCTTGGGTATGTGTAAAGTGGAGCTACTTGAATCTTTCTTGCGAGACTACACATATTTTAGTACTCATAGGGCTATACGCCTCAATTTTTCCTTGTGCAATTCTATGGGAGATAGTTTCGAACAGATTTCCCCATCATAAACAACAAACTTTGTAGTCAAACTACCTTATTCATCCCCGAAAGGGTGATAATCTTTGTGCAATGCAAAATGTAATTGCTCGAAGATACTCATCATTTTGTGCCCTCACTTGAATTTGGAGTCAGATAATATGGCATCATGACTGGAGCCATTGTGTGCTTTGTGGTGGCCATATTCTGATTAGCATTTGAGTGTGTACCTAATTTAATCAGCAAAGATTTTCATCCTCTACTTAGAAAATAGGGATTAAGGATGTGTTTGTTCACCCCTAACAATGAAAAAATGCTTGATGTGTTTAAAATCTCATTAACAAGATAAATCATTCAAAATAAGAAACAAAATTCAATCCTTTGGCTACATAGTGTATTTTTCACTCACTGGAAAGACTCAAAAACAACCTACTGTCAAACAAATTTCCACAAACATCAAGACAAATTAGACAACAAATTGATATAATATCAGAGGGTTGTATTTAGTCTATCCTAGCTCGCATCTACTTGTGCAAACTCGTATTTAGTGTGCAAGCTCGCATATGGTAAATCTTGTATTGCTTTTAGGGAGAAAGGTCGCATCCATGATACATAGGCTTGCATCTAGTTTTGCAAAAGCTCGAATCGGGAGTGTCACATCTGGGATAGTGGGCACTTGCATAGTTGTCTCTCAGAGAAATTTAGTATTTTTGGGTACCCTTTTGGCTCCTTAGTCTGACCCTATTGATTTTTCTAGTCTCTCTATTACTGTTTCAAAACCGTTTTCAAGTCTACCTTGCATTTCATTTTGAAATATTACAATCTTTCTCAAAACTTGTGGTCTATTCACTCTCAAAACAAACTTGATTCCTAGCTCACTATCAGGGCATTCTAACCCTTTAACGCTGGAGTCATCCACTTTCATCAAACAACAAACTATCCTTACAATTTGGACACACTTACTTGAATGATTTGAGACCTCACTTGGCACTATTGGGAAACTTTGGACATATTTGAGATACAACTTCATGGTTAACACAAGATGTAACAAGTATCTTGCTAAAGAATTGGAAGCACCTTCTATATCACTACAATTTCAAAAAGGAGAAACATCTCGTAATCCCCTAATTGACACTAAATCACTCGCAATGGACACTTCTAAAAATGAATAGAGTAAATCTTTTGAAGAATACACCAATGAAGAAAACCAAAAACAAGAAGATAACGATGGTGAAGAAGAAAAATACATCAAACATCCTTTGTTTGATTCAGAAAGTGATGGAGACATTCCTGAAGAAGAGTACAATAGACTCAAACAAAGTAGGAAGTTCCAAAGAACACTAGAAAAGATAATTGGTGAAGACAAAGAGAAATACATTCTCCATCTACGTCCATTGGAGTCAAATTACCTAAAGATTATGATGTTGAAAAACTAAAGGAAAAGAGATATCAACCCTTATCTCTATTCTCACCAAACAACTAACCTTGATGAAAGCCGAACTTACAACACTCAAACAAGAGAAGATTAAACCCAAAATGAAATACTCTTTGGACTCCATTTGTCCATTTCATTTTGATAAGAGTATCAATATGGTTCCATTTCCTCCCAACATGGCAAGGCCAAAATATGACAAGTATATGGGAGAGACTAATCCACATGACCATGTGAGAGAGTTTTGTGCTCTAATTATAGAGTACATGCACAAACCTACATACCTAATGAGGCTATTTCCAGGGAGTCTAGGCAGAAATGCTATGGAGTGGTTCTCCAAACTCACACCTAAGGTTAAATCTTTTGAGGAGTTAATTCAACGGTTTATCCAACATTACTCTTTCAATATACATCATGACATAACCAGGATGGACTTGTGTAACACAAAGCAAAGAACCGTCGAATCCTTTACACACTTTTTACAAAGGTGGAGGAAAACATTTGCAAGGTATTCAAGAACTATTCCCGAATCAGGGAGGATGGAAATCTTTATAAATAACTTGATACCTAAATTAAACTATGCATTACAAATGCAGGATTCACCTAGCTTTGATAGGATGATAAAAAATGTCATCCATATAGAAGAGGTCATGGTTAAGAAAGGAGAAATCACTCTCCAAAGTGATACTATTAGGGAGACCTTGGATCCATGAAATGCAAGCAGTACCATCTACTTATCTCTAGTGTATCAAATTCCCACATAATGGGGTGGAAGTAATAATTCCTGTAGATGCCAGTTATACTTGCAACACTGTTAAAGTAGGTATTATGGTTCCTCATAATAAGGAAGTTCCAAAAGAAACTATACCTGAAACTACTAAAGACATGGTTATGAAAATCTTTGGAAAGACCTTAAAACTTGAAGAAACTAGTATGTGAGAATACAAGCTGGACATGACCCCATCATTGACAGAACTCCTAGTGTCTCCAAGATCTTATGGGAAACCTTCCTCATCTTTCATACCCACTACATATAAAGAGCCATAAATTCACAAATCAACTAGTATGGTTAAAGAATCTACCTCCCAAGAGGATGAAAAAGAAGAAAAAACCCTCTTGGCTTGGCTTTACAAGGGACAACCAAAAGAAAATGAGGTAAAACATGTGGAAATATCCCCAAAAATGTATGGCAAAGGATATGATCTTCTCAAACGAATGGGATATAAAGGAGACCGTTAGGGAAAAAAGGAAAGGGATTTGTTGAACCTATACACATGGAATTCAGAAATACCAAAGATAAAACCAGATTAGGTTTCAATAATCAATCTAAAAACCCTACTTCAAGAGATAGTCCAATCTTTGATGAAGGAAGTGATAAAGAAGAATAAATAGAACTATAACAATGGACCTATGAAAGGTTATTCCATATTGGTATAGAGTATCTTGAATATCAAGGAGAAATATATGTACATAGCTTTGAGACACCACAAGAGACTCATGTTTCTTTATTAACACAAGCTACTATTCAAGAGGTAGAGGAAACAACAGAAGACACTCCAGAAGTGCCATTGATAGAAACAACTACTGAAGACACACACCAACAAAAGGAATCACATCCTAACTGGGGGTAGTTGGTCACAATTTCACACATCATATATTTACCACACTTTTATCTACAAGTGGCTAATAGGGTACATCAGTAACTATTGCTGAGTTTCTAAACAGATGATATAATGAAATAACAAACTCACATGATTATGACTAGGATGTCCTATCTGATGCTACCATGGATATTGAAGTGGATTTGATTCATAAGTTTCCACTGATATTTCAAAGAGGAGAGAGTTCTAACACTTCCCTTGACACTACTGTTGTTCCAAAATTAGATGAGATACCATTGCCTAGAATTCTCGATGAAGAAACTTGTGTTTTACTAGGTCTAGAGGACATTATGAGACTACAAGAAATGAGTTCCATTTTTTTGAGAGAAGAAGAAGAAATCTCAACTAATGAATCACTAGGGTTACATCCACACATTTATAACAATGGCCCTATTAATGATGGTTTAACTCTTGATGATCTAAATGCAATAGAAGATGACCTAACAGAATATGTCCTGTCAGTTAATAGTTTTGAGGTTGATGTGATGTTGTCCTTACCAAATGCTGATTCATTATCCTTGATAAACCCTGACTTAATTGATTGGACAAATTTAGATCCTAATCCTATCATGAACTTCCCTAATGACTACACTTTGGCTTGCTACCTAAATGCTTATGAACCTTATCCCTCTTCCAACAATAAAAGAAGCATGAACATGTCAGAGAAGGATATCAAGTTTCTCAGTCACAAATTGAAAAATAAAAAGAAGAAAAGAACTGATGGTGAAAACCACGTTGTGGCAGTGTCAGATTATAAAATGGTAAAAATAAAAGATGTATCTAATGGTGAAAACCTCCTAGATGCACCAAAAGTTGGGATTCTAGATATCCTCCCTGAGCACTTTCAAGAAAGGTCTTCAGTTTTGATAGAACCAACACAACGAGTTAACTTGGGCACAGCTGAAGTTCCTTATATTGTTCACCTAGCACAATCTTTGTCAGATGAGGAGAAGATACAATTTATTGAGTTCCTGAAAGAGAAAAATACCAACTTTGCATGGTCTTACACAGATATGCCTGGACTAGATCCTGAGTTAATAATGCACCATTTATCTATAGCTCTTGGGATCAAACCTGTGAAACAAAAACTAAGAAATATGCATCCTCATGTTGCATTACTGGTGAAAGCAAAGCTAGAAAAATTATAGAAAGTTGGATTCATAAGAGTCATCGCTTACGCAGGATGGACTTCTAATGTGGTACCAGTATCTAAAAGAGATAAATCTATCAGGATCTGTACAGACTTTAGAGACTTAAACAAAGCATGTATTAAAGATGATTTTCCACCAAAAAACATTGATATGATCATAGATCTAATAGTAGGCTATCAAATGTACTCATTAATGGATGGTTTCTCAAGCTATAACTAGATTAAGATTGCTCCTGAGGATTAAGAGAAGACTGCATTTACATGCGCATGGGGAAATTTTTGCTGGAACATTATGCCATTTGGATTAAATAATGTAGGTGCTACATACCAAAGAGCTATGACTACTATATTCCATGATATGATGCATAAAAAAATGGAGGATTACGTGGATGATACCTTACCTAAATCCAAAGAAATGACTACTCATATTGAAGACTTGTAGAAGATATTAGATCACATGGAACAATTTCAACTCAGACTCAATCCAAAGAAATGTGTCTTTAGGGTTCAATCAGGGAAGTTGCTAAGGTTTATTGTATCAGCAAAAGGAATTGAGGTAGACCCTGAAAAAGTTAAAGCTATATTAAAAATGACTCCATGCAACATTAGTCAAATGAGGACATTACAAGGAAGACTCCAATCAATCAGGAGATTTATGTCACAACTTGCAGATAGAGCACAACCCTTTAAGTTAAATTGATACATAAAGGTGTCACCTTCAAATGGGATGAACATTGTGAAAATAACTTCAAATAATTAAAAGAGTACCTGGCTACTCCTCCTATTCTCATGGCACCCATTCATGGAAAGCCATTACTCTTATATATTTCAGCTACAGCTACATCACTGGGAGTATTTCTGGCACAAGAAGATGAAACTGAAAAGGAAAGAGTCATCTACTATATTAGCAGAACACTAGTATCTTATGAACTCAATTACAATATAATTGAAAAATCTTGCTTAGAAGTTGTCTTTGCATCACAGAAATTGAGACATTATGTGCTATCACATAAAGTAAAGCTCATTGAAAAGATAGATCCTTTGAAATACCTCTTAAGAAAGACAACATTAACAGGACGACTAGAAAAATGGGTCCTGATTCTAAGTGAATTTAACATTGAGTACATGGATAGAAGAGATATTAAAGGACAAGTCCTTGCTAATCAATTAGTTGATTCACCACTCCAAGATAATGAACCTTTGAGAATTGAGTTCCCTGATGCAACAATTATGCATCTAACTGAGTATCCATTAAAGATGTACTTTGATGGTTCTTTCACACAAAAAGGCTCTGGAGTAGGGATTATATTCTTAACTCCTCAAGGCTACCAAATACCCAAGTCCTAGAAATTGATGTTTCCATGCACCAATAACATTTCTGAATATGAAGCATTGGTCAATGGTCTTAAACTTGCTATGGAATGGAAGATCATAGAGTTACATGTGTATGGTGACTCCCAACTCATTATCAATTAGGTAAATGGAGACTATCAGACCAAAGATGAGAAGTTAATGCCCTATAAACAACCAGTTGATGACCTAAAGAAGTACTTTATCTTCGTCACATTCCAGAAAATACCAAGATTAGAGAATAAAGTTATATATGCTATGGCTACATTGGAATCAATGTTACAAATAGAGGAACATCAATTCCACTACGACTTCTTGGTGGAATAATTATCCTACCCAGCCTTTGATACACTTGAATACAAAATAATTTGTGCTCTAAACACCCAAATCCCATCTCGGTATGCCAAAATCATTGCTTACCTAACTGACCAAACTATACCCAATGACCTATCTAGAAATAAAAAATGAGCGCTAATTAGGACAGCATCATGTTATGTCTTCATTACAAATAACTTATATAGATGAGGTCTTGATGGTACACTTCTTAGGTTATTAGAACATGAAGATTCGAATCATGCATTAAGAGAGGTCCATGAAGGTGTATGTGGGTCACACTGAAATGGCTTTTCACTAGCTAAGAAACTACTAAGAGTAGGGTATTATTGACCCACGATGGAAAAGGATACTATTCAATTTTCAAAGACTTGTCATAAATTCCAAACACATGGAAATATCATCCATGATCCTACTAGAGAACTCATATCATTCATAACACATTGGCCATTCAGTAATGGGCCTTTGATTTGGTTGGACAAATATATCCTAATTCTTCAAGTGGACATAAATACATCATTACAGCCATTGAGTATTTCACTAAGTGGTTCAAAGTTGTTTCGCTGATCAAAGCCACTGGCAAATAGGTGGCTAAGTTTATCTTGAACTACATTATTTGTAGATATGGGATACCCTCTTCAATTGTCATAGACAATAGGGGCCAATTAAAAAACCAAGACATCGAAGACCTTTGCACACAGTTTCACATTACTCAACATTGTTCCTCAATCTATTATGATCAAGGCAATGGACAGGCTAAGGCATCTAACAAGAACACTCTCAAGATCCTACACAAAATTGTGAGTAAGTCTGGCAGAGATTGGCATTTACAATTAAATCTAGCACTTTGGGCCTACAGAACAAGCATTAGAACACCAACTGGAGCCACACCATTTTCCCTAGTCTATGGCATTGAGGCACTATTACCTACTGAGGTTTAAATCCCATCTTTAAAAGGTCTTGTTACTGACAAACAATACCACACTGATTGGGTAAATTCTTTAGACTTACTTGATGAGCGCAGGAAACAAGCATTTGATCATCTGAAAGTGTTCAAAAAACACATGCCAAGAGGGTACAATAAAAAGGTCAAACCATGACACTTTCAAGTAGGGGATCTCACTCTGAAAGAGAATCCTAAGAACCAACCTAACAGAGAATAGAAAGGAAAGTTTGAACCGAATTGGCTGGGACCTTATGTCATTACTGCAACTTTTGGCACTAAAGCTTATCAACTAGCTACACCTAAGGGATATGTTCTTCTTGATCCCATTAATACTCTACATTTGAAGCAGTTCTACACTTGATGTCTGGCTAGCAGAGCCTGTGCAGTGAAAATCTCATAAAATACCAAAAAAATCAGAAAAAATGATCCTGAAGAAATCCAAAAGTAGTGGAAAAAGTCCTGAACAAAGGTATTCTTGGTGAAAACCTGGCTAATAGGCACCTTGATACTACAAAAAATTTAAAAAAGAAAAAATTGAAAAAATTTTGAAAAAGAAAAAAGGTATCCTTGACAAAAACCTGGCAAACAGGCGTCTTGGTAGCAAAAATCAAAAACTTTGTTGAGTGGTGAAAACCTGGAAAATGGGCATCACTCAAACTCTTTGCTCTATCTGTTAATGCACTGACAACACTAAACCTTGATACTTGGACCTATGCTATTTGATGACTCTACTTCCTTACAAATGTCCTATCCTTTCTTGGGATTCGTCTACATTTGCATCTTAGGACTAGTCATTCTACACTGGGCGCATCTTTGCTAGCATGGTCAGTTCATGTCTGCTAGGTTATCCTAAGCGTCTTTTCTAGGATGGTTCACCTCTCTAAATGGTAACAGACATCAAACTAGTGTTTCTCAACACTTTTAATTTAGGAACTTAAAATGAATAAGTGTTTCTCAACACTTTCATTAACCAGTGTATCTAAACACTACATTATATTGCAATTGCTCACACAATTAATCTCGCATACACTCAGACAAAAACATATTTCTCATATTCCAAATTCTGATTGATGAATCTCTACTACGCTTGAAAAATTAATCAATAGTATCTCTCAACACTACTTAAAAACATAGTTTGATCTTGGTTCGGTTATGATTCTTTTATGTTCCCATGATGTTTCATACTAGGGGCATCTTAGTGATTATAAATTTTCTTTGATTGATTCTCAATTAGTGATTGTTATGTCCTCCAAGTTACTCCATGACATCTATTCAAAGACAGAGAGTTGCAAGGACATGGGGCATAATTTTATCTTGGTTTTCTGCGTACAGTGATTGTTCCAAATGATCCTATAAATTTCATCTAACTTGGATGTTTATGATAAGCACTACCAACATGAGTGGATAGCTGCATATATCTCGATCCTTGTTATGTGTAAACTACGGTGAGTTTGAAACAATTTCCTTGTCTATTTTCTAAATCAAATTCTCACTAAGGTGTACACTACATGATGTACCCAAGGATATGAATTTTCAAGGTCATTATGGGTCACATATCTTACATTACACTTGAACATAAATTTATTCTAAACATTAAAAGGAGATAAATGACTTGTCATCATGGCTTCTAAGACTTGATGCCTAAGTTTATTTCTGACATTGCATCCAATACACATAGTATTCATACTTTCATGATACCAGTGGGTATTAGTGATAGTTGTACTATCAGGTGATGTCCGTTACAAAAAATGCCCAATGATGATAAAATGCTACAATATATACAAATCAGCGACAAGTCCTAAGAGTGTGCATGTAAATGCATTTAAAGATTGCATGATTCATTTTCAAAGAATGGCATAAAAGGAAATTGAGCTTAAAATAAATTCTTGATTCACCCATAATCCAAGTTAATTACATAATCAATGATTCCCGAAATCTCTGATCTATTGGGAACAAAATTGAACTCACATTTTAACGTGATTAACTTGGTAAAGGAGTGTTTCTCTTAAACATGCCTCAATTTCTTCACTTATTCTACTTGATTCTTTCTTGATCTAACATATCCATGCAAGTGATACATCATTTCAATAGAGGGATTTTATTCTTTTTCCTTCGATTTCGTTCCCGAGGGGGCATGACCACACTATAATCAATCAAATTATTGCTCAAAACAATATTAAAATGACTTTGTTATCATAAAACTGAAGGCATGATAGTTCCTTGACTAAGTCAGGACTCTTGGATGGAAGGCTTTGATTCTCACAAGCTGGATATCCTATGTCTACTTTTTCTTAGATTCTTATTAAAGCTCCTGACAGCTTTGTACTAACCTTCGTTCAATCAAGTTCAAAGTTGGTATTATCAATTTTTGGATGACAACCATGTTCAGAATTGGTATCTTTAAGATCTTTTCTTATTGACCTTTGTTTGAACAAGTTCAAAGTCAATTCTATCAGTTTAGTTCAATCAAGTGTGATACTGATCTCATCAGGCATTTCATTCGATCAAGGGAAAAATTCTCAAACTTTCTATAGTCAACATCAAAAACTTTCTTTGAATCAATGCATTTCTTGCCCATCTATTCAAAGAGGGGCAAATGTAACCACCCTGATTTGGTCTGCTCTAACCATAGACCCTATTTTCCCTAAGTGTGATCATACCCCAAATTATGTCAAGACAATACTTCAATTTATTGGCATAATTCATTTAAAATCAAATTTAATCTCCTAAGTTATTTAATCACTAAATTACATTAATTACTTTATCCAATCAAATCAAATCAATTCAATTCTATCAAAACAAATCAAAAACATGGCTAAGGTAATTAATTAAAAGGAATTAAATAGAATCCCAATTACACCTCATCACTTGCAAAAGGAAAGCCAACCCCCTAGCCTAATTAATTTAATTAATTGGCTATAGTCCTAAATTAATAATCAAAGCAACCAAAAGCTTAAATAATTAATTTCCCCTATTATTTAATGAATATATTATTTATATAATTCAATTCATTAATATTCCCTTTAACCCCTAACCTAACCCATCTCAACCACCTTAAGCCTGGGTTCAAACTAATCCCAACCTCTTCACCCATGCTAAACCTAATCCTAATCTTAATCCTATCTTAACCCACTCCTTAATGATGTCACATTCCTAAATATTTTGATTAGGAATTCAACTCATTCCTCAAAGTCAACATTCTCAAGCTTGGACTTAAACCCTCACCATGCCTCATTAATGCTCTCATAAATGCATCATTAATTCTTATACCCTCACCATGCCTCATAAATGCTATCCCTCATTAAGGCTCTTACACATACATTTAATGGCCTTATCTCTCCTCTCACTCCTAATTTCTTCTGTAAATAGAATGATTTTTAAGCTCAATTGGCCCCTAATTTTGGATTGTTGAAAGCATTGTTATGTCGTTTATATTATTAGAGATCTATATTGCATCTTAGCTTTATTATTATGCATTGTTATAATCTTCATTTTTAGAGCTTAGAATTCATGTTTCTTGAGCATGTAGATTAGTTTACACTCTCACTGATAAATGCATAATCTGAGGGCAATTATAGCATTTTTTACACTCCTCCTAGATAGGAAGCAATAGGTCAATTTTAGTGATTGATATGATTGCTAACCCTTGTTTTTCACTAATACAATGACTTATTGAAGTGTTGTATTGCAGCTAATAGGTACACAAAATAACACACACAATGATGAGTCAATTTTCACTCCTACAGAATCAACAACCCTTTGGATCAAGAACAACGTTTCATGGAAATACCCCTTTCAAAGTGCAGGTAAATTTTGATATCCCAAATTTTGAATGAAAAGTCGATGCTGAAGCTGTTGATAACTAGTTATCAAAATTGGATAGATACTTTTCTATAAACAATTTCTCAGATGCAGAAAAATAAAGTTTTCTCTCCTCAAAGCTGAAACCCATGTGAAATTAGCCTAGGAAACCAAATTATTAAATAAAGAATGAGAATTATCTGATGAAAATGGCTTGGAAATATCTCTTGATAAGAAGCCCACATGGGGACAATTTGTAGAATACATAAAATAAGCATACTTTCCTGAGGATATCTCTGAACAAAAATATATAGAATGGCAGTTGCTTCAATAGAAGAGGGATCAGTCTATGAAAGATTACACCAACACATTCCATTCACTTTCAGCTAAACTTGGTTCTGAGGATTCAAAGAAGCATCAAATTCTAA
This sequence comes from Thuja plicata, assembly GCA_018584345.1. Taxonomy (NCBI): domain Eukaryota; kingdom Viridiplantae; phylum Streptophyta; class Pinopsida; order Cupressales; family Cupressaceae; genus Thuja; species Thuja plicata. Next base: position 625,508 of record MU223621.1, read on the forward strand.
AATATCAAAGTGGAATTCACAGTTATATTCAAATAGAGACTGAATTTTTGAATATTGAGACATTGGCAAATACCTATAAATATGCTACAAAAATTGAAGAGATATTCAAGCAGAAAGGGAAGAGGGACTAATTTTCAAATAATAAGCCAAGTCTTGAAGGTGACAATAAATATATAGGAAAATAGGTGACCAAGGAACCTCACTCAAACTCACCTAAGAACACATGGTGGGCTGGAAAAAAGACACTAACAAATACAAGCATGTGGTGTGAGATGCATAAGTCCCCAACCCATAATACAAAGGATTTTCAAAGTATTACAAATCTCACGACAGAAATACGAGGAGAGGAAGATGAATCTGAACCATCACCAATAGATACTTCTAATAAAAAGTTGAATGATTCTCTCATAGAAGCAAAACCATATGCCATAGTTGCAACTGCTAAAGTACTACATCATGAAGATGAAGAGAGAATTTTTCATTCACAGATGTGGGTTGATGGAAAGCCTCTACATTTTATTGTTGACAGTGGGAGCCAAAATAATTTGATATCTAGGGAGATAGTCAAAAGATTGAATTTGAAAGTGACAAGACACCCACAACCATACTCTATGGGATGGATAAATGAGGGACACGATATTCAAATAAATCAACAATGTCATATGCCATATTTAATAAAGCCTTTTAAGGATGAAGTGATATGTGATGTAGCACCTCTAGATGTATGTGATGCCTTGCTGGGGAAACCTTACATGTATCAGAGGCATCTAGAGTGTATGAATCCAGGCCACATAGTGTTATAATCAAGATTTGTGTGAAGAGTTATCAAATACCAGAGGTATGCTCAACACAAACTGCATCTTTATTAGTGCTAAACAATGTAAACATTTGATTTCTCAAATTGGAGCTTTTTTTTTCTCATAGTTTTCCCTGAACAAACAAAGTTAGTGGTCCTTAATACACATGCTATGGTAGCCATAAGAACAAGTCAACAAAATTAGATGGATAAAATTTTGAAAGAATATGATAGTGTGTCTAAATCACCGGTGGGATTTCCAAGACACTTTCAATTCAAGCACTCTATTAACTTAATCACAGGCACACCACTACCACATAAACCAATATATAGAAGGTCAGATTTGGAAAATTATGAAATCAAGAAACAAATTCAAGAGTTAATTCAGAAAGGATATATTTTCCTAAGTGCTTCACCCTGTAGCAGTCCAATTGTCCTTGCTAAAAATAAAGATGGGACATGGAGAATTTTTATTGACCATAGGGCATTGAACAAAATCTGGGTGAAAATAGATATCCAATCCCTTGAATTGATGATTTGTTGGACAAACATATGGGGCTAAGTTCTTTACAAAAATTAACTTGAAATATGGATATCACCATGTACCAATTGATCCAGCAGGTGTGTGGAAGACTACATTTAAATCTAAGGAAGGTTTTTTTGAATGGTTGGTTATGACTTTTGGCCTAACAAATGCCCCAAAAACATTTATGAGGTTGATGAATGATGTTCTTAGATAATTCATTGATTCTTTTATGGTTTTTTATTTGGATGACATACTCATATTTAGCAAGACTTGGTCTGAGCATTTGCAGTATGTTGAACAAGTGCTTTCAACTCTCCAACAACACAAACTTTATGCCAATATTGAGAAGTTCTCTTTTGGTATGTAGAGTATTCAATAATTAGGGTATATCATTGATACTGAGGGTGTTCATGTTGACCCAGTAAAGATTAAAATAATCAGAGATTGGCCATCTCCTAAAACTTTCATAGAGCTTCACAGCTTCTTGGCTTAGCCAACTCCTAGCGCAGATTTGTTTTTGGTTTCTCACATATATCACAACCTCTCAATCAATCACTAAGGGGTGGAGCACAAGAAAAATTCCAATGGACAGAGGCAAAGAAAAAAATCATTTGAGGATTTAAAGAAAATATTATGTTCAACATGAGTACTGGTCCTCCCAGATCTTCAACAATCATTTGAGATAGAAACCAATGTATCTGATTATGCTCCTTGTGTAGTACTCATGCAACATGGACACCATGTTTCCTATCATAGTGAAAAAAATTTTGATACAGTACATAGGTACCCCACCTATGACAAGGAGTTTTATGCTATTGTTCAAGCTTGCAAATAATGGAAACATTTTATACTGGGAAAGGAAACTATTATACATATAGACCATAAACCTCTTCAATTCTTGCAAACACAAAGGAAATTTATAGAATGATAGACATCAAAGATGTTCAACTTATCTACAACAATTTCACCTCAACATTTATCATATAAAGGAAGCAGTAACAAAGTGGTAGATTGTTTGAGAAGGCCTTTAATTGTGAGTTTGACAATGTTGTTGGATTCATGTGGTCATCAATCATCGGCATGGGAATAACTATATGGTATTGACCCTAATTTTGCTAACATCTATAGTAATTTGGACATCTATAGTAATTTGGTAGAAGGAAAGTGTGTCTCTGATTTTCACTTACAGGATGGGTTGCTTTTCCATGTTGGTCATATATGTGTACCCACCAAGGAATGAAAGAAAATGATATGGGAAGCTTACTATAGCCGTGTTACAGAACATTTTGATATTGGTAAGACTACTTATATCCTTCGAAAGTATTTCTATTGGCCAAAAATGATGCACGATAGCATTTCATAGATACAAGCTTGTACAACCTATGCAATTTCAATGCCATCAAACCGTAAGCTAGGTCTATACTTATCATTACCTATTCCTGATAAGTCATGGCAGTCTGTTTCAATGGATTTTATGTCTAGGCTTCCAACTACTAGGCGGGGGCATGATTGTGTATATGTTGTGGTAGATAGGTTTTTTAAAATGGCTATCATGGTAGCATGTAAAAAGATGATTGTTTCATAAGAGACTACCAAGTTATTTTTTGAACATGTTTGAGTTCATTTTGGTTTGCTAAAAAACATTATTTCTGATAGGGATAGCAGGTTCATCAACAAATTTTGGTCTGCACTATGGGCTAAAATGGACACAAAGTTGACAAAGTCCACAACATTCCATCCCCAAATAGAAGGACAGATAGAAGTGGCGAATCGATTGATCATTCATATCTTATAGATGTATCATTCAGAACATCCTCGCATAGGAGATGAAAGCTTACCCTATGTGTAACACAACTACAACCATGCACTCAAAAATACTATAGGGCATAGTCCATTTGAGGTTTGTCTTGGGTATCATTCATTAGCACCTATGGATGTAACACTACCATTTTTTCAATCTGATAGTCTATTGAGTGATGAGAAGGAGGTAGATAAAGAAAAAAAAATTCATTAATAACATTAGACACCTACAGCAGCAAGTTCATGAGAATTTGGAGTAGAGTAATCAGAAGTATAAGGAAATGCATGATAAACATAGAACTCCTCATCACTTTCAGATAGGTGAAAAGGTATGGTTACATCTTCAGAAAGAGAACCTCCATGGACCAAATAGGAAGCTTTGTCCTCTTCATTATGGCTTGTATACTATTGTGAAGCAAGTTTGCGAGAATGCTTTTGAACTCAATTTTCCATCCTTTTTGGGACTACATCTAGTTTTCAATATGGAATTGTTGAGATCGTATTTTCCTCCTTTGTTGGGCATTTTCCAAGCTTCTGAGCACATTCAAGCTGCAGAATTATCTACTATTATTCCAGTCCAGTGTGACCATGTTACTGAAGTCATTTTAAAGACTTTGAGAAATTAGAACATTCCTCTTTATCAGGTGGTTTGAGCTCGTCTGTGTCCTCATCAAGGCAAGTCGTTAACTAAGGAACAAATTGAAGCACAATTTCTTCATTTTTTGCAAAAGATTAGTGCAATGGGGCCCATTGGCTCTCAAGGGGGAAGGAATGATCAAGATGGAATTGGGAAAATACTGAAATATAATTTTTTAGTATTATTTGTCTCAGTAAACTACATTTTTGAAGGTCTTCAGGGTAATTTTGCTCCTATCTCTCCCCATGAGGGCCCACCAATAATGTGACCTCCCAGTTTTGGTTCTATAATTTTTTATTATCTTTCCAACGAATTAAATGGTTTGCAAATCGGAGCTAGGACTAGAAAGTTATGCCTTCTCCAAGTGGGCCTAAATGTTTATATAGTTTTTTGAAATTTTTGGTAGTTTTAATAAGTTTATTGGTAATAAGCATTATAAGACTCTTCATTTAGTTTCCAATGGATTCTAGAGACCCTTGGGATCAATCATATTTATATAAAATCTAATTTAAAATATAATGGATTACTTTTTGGCTTCCAATTTTGTTGTTAGTCTTGTGGTTTCTATATTGAACTTGACAATACCGCAAGTATCACATGAGGTATTTTAATCTGATTCATAATTCAGATCATTATATATATATATATATATAATGGAAGGGACCAATCAATTTTGTGGATCTCGTAATGCAAGTAACTACATCTCCATCCTCTACCACATCAAACATGCCAAACATAAATATAAAACATACACACCAACCATACACATGCAAGTATGGGGTCAGTAACATCATAAATATGAATAGCATCAATTTATGCAAATAATCACTATCATCTAACTAACATGATATATTTTAAATCAATGTTTTACATCATCGATAAATATTGGTATAAAATCAAATATCATCAAAGATCTAACAACACATAAGAAGTGGTCTAAAAAGGGCTTGCCTTCATAACATAAATGGTAGAAAATGGGTGGGTATTAAAGTATTAATTTCCTTCATTCTTTATCCCAAATTGTTCATAACAATGTTAATCCCATTCAAGAAGTTTCTCAAGAGGTACAATCCATTCAACCTCCTGCTAGTGTTGAAATTTCCAATCCTATTCCCACTTCAATTCCCTTAATTTCTACTTATGCTCCACCTATCATCACAACTTCCTTTCAACCTTCCAATCCTATTCATGTGAGCGTTCCTAATCCTAGTGCTTCTCTTTTTCCTTCAAGTATGCCAAGTATTTCGTTACCTACAACCATTACCACTTATCATAGTGTTCCCTTTTCATATCCTACCATTTATTCTATGTCCAAAAATATGCCAAACACTTCAACACATCTCTTCCTACAATTCATCATAATGATTCAACCATAAATAATCAAGCTCAAACTGTGTCTTTTTTGCAAAAACAACTTGCTTCTTTAACGCAATCCAAATTTAACATACCTACATGTGACATTGCTATTCCTTTGTCTTTAGATATCATCTGTGGCATTATCCCACACTACATGCAGATTCCTTATCTTGAGACTTATATTAGCAAGGGTGATCATTTGACTCATGTCAAAATATTCCAAACATTGTGTAGTGATTTCTCTCAGGATCAAAGGTTTATGAAAAATCGTTTCACTAGGACCTTTCGAGATAAGGCCTTATAACGGTTTTTCTCAATACCCCCTTATTCGATTAATTCTTTTCACAAGCTTGATAATGCTTTTATCCAATAATTTCAAAACAACATTGGTCCTCAAATCTCTTTAACTAATTTAATGCATTGTAAACAAGGTGATAAATAAAAAGTGATTGAGTTTATTGGTATATTTAAGCATTTGCATGCTCAGATTTCTTATCCTATGTTTGATAATGATGTTCAATGCATTTTTATTTCTAATTTACAAAAATAAATTAGAGATAAGATTCTTCTTTCTAAATTATCTTCCTTTACTCAACTTTGTGCAGTGCTTCATAATTATCAAATTAAAGTGATTCAATTTGTGAGTGACACTCTAATGGCTCCTATTGATAAGACTGATTCTGCCTCCAACAATTTCAAAAAACTTAAGAAACAAAATAATTTCATAAAATTCAACACATCCAAAAATGTTGACGAACAGGCGGCAGCAACATCCAAAGGTGTAGCTCCTTTGTCATCTTATTTTCAACCATCTCATAATTTACACAACTTTTTGAATCTTTGCATAATGTGATGTTAAAGTTTATTAATGATAAAATTTTAAAACTTCCTCCTATCAAACCAATTGATCCTTCCAAAACTTTGCCAAAGTGTTTTGACCAAAAAACCTTTTCCAATGCCATTGTCAACCTGTACATGATACTGAAAAATGTTTCCATCTGAAATCTTAGATACAAGACCTTATTGATTCCAATGCTATATCTCTTGAAGTTGTCAATCATCAAGGAAACAAATTTGTTACACCTCCCAACTAAAATTTGCAAATTTATACTAATCATTTTCCATCTCATACCACCAACATTATTGAGTAAACCAAACCTTCTTCATCTCCTCATCCTATTGAGTATCACATGGAAATTGATGATCCCAGTCATGTTGTCAGTCTTGTTGAAAAATTCTAACCCAAACCACACCTTGATCCTTTCATTACCTTTGATCATGATATAATTATCAATGCTCTTGATGGTCCTTTATACATAGTTCCTAAGATCAATGGTATTCCTTCCTGTGGTGTCCTCATTGGTCCTAATTGCATGGTGAATGTGATAACTAAAGAACATCAATTTAGTAGATGACTGCGACATGATTTTTATGATGACTCTCCTGTGATGATTCAAAAGTGAAATGTTTTCCTTTATTCTTCTAATGGTTTAATATCCTTTCCAATTGAAGTTGATAATAAAGATTTAGATGTTATCTTTACTGTTATCCCAACCTCGGCTCAATTTCATGTCAAACTTGGCCTTCCTTGGCTTACATCCATGAGAGATGTGGTATCTCATATTCATAAATGCATTAAATTCCCTCATAATGGAGAAATCATGAAATTTAACCATATCCTTTACAAACCTTGAGTCCCAAGGGTTTCTCTTGACTTGGATTTCTTTTGGCCTTCCACACCTCAACCAACTCAACCTCATCCTCACAACATTTTCCATTCATATCAAAACTATAAAATACAAAAGATTTATGAAATAGGAGAGACTAAGGTTCTTCCATCCTCTTCTCTTGGACTTATTTATACACTTTATACACCTCCTCTTTCTTGCATACATCATATACATCAGCCTAGTGTGGATCCTCCAGTTCTTCCTCCTAAAGAAGAAAAGGTCTCTATGGTTATTGATCCTGAACATCAACCTATTTCAAGTAAAAAAAAATTTAATCATCATGCTGGTAATCATCATCGTAAACGTTGTGCTAAATCCTTTCAATGTTCCTCTCAAAATATTGATTCTCCTAATACACCCTTTGATTTGACCATTCCTCTTTCCCAACCCATGCTTGAGCCCAAGGAGGAAGTAAATTTAAAAAAGAGAAAAATGTTCAAACTGTAAGCACTTGGATTTGGTATGCTCAGACTATAGACCCTATTTTTCCTAAGTGTGATCATACACCAAATTATGTCATGACAATGTTACATTGTCATAATTCATTTTAAATCAGATTTAATGTCCTAGGTGATTTTTATCACTAAATTATATTAACTACTTCAGCCATACAATTCAAAACAATTCAAACCAATTAAATCAAATCAAATCAAATTCAAACATGGCTATAGTATTTAATCATAAAGGAATTAAATAAACCTCAATATATCTCATCACTTGCAAATGAACCCATTCCCCTAGCCTAATTAATTTAATTAAATTGGCTATAGTCCTATTGATTATTAAAAATAAAATTAAATGCTTAAATAATTAATACTCCTATTTTTGAATCAATTAAATAAGTTTAATTCATTTCATTAATATTCCTCTAAACCCCTAACCTAACCCACTTCAACCACTTTGACTCTGGGTTTGAACCTATCCCAACCCATTCACCCTTGCTAACCTTCTTCTACTCCTAATTCTAATTCTAACCCACCTCCTAATGTTGTCACATTCCATTAAGGAATGATTAAGGACTCAACCCACTTGAGAAAGTCAAGGAATCTCAAGATTCCTTTCCTCAAGTCCACCTTCTCAAGCTTGACTTGTAGCCCTCTCCATGCCTCTTAAGTGTTTTCACTTAATGCATATGACCTCTCCATGCCTCTTAAATGCTTGTATTTAATGCATCCTCCTCAATCCCATCCCTCTTCAATGCATTTGGCATTTATTTCCTCTTACACCTCCATTAATGAGTCTTTCAACTCATTAATACACCTTGTCCCCCCTCTCTCTCCTAATTCTTCTATAAATAGAAGGGGTTTTTGAGCACAAATAAGCCTTCATCTCATATTGAAAATGCATTGTTATGCTGTTATAATAAACATAGATTCATATTTCATTTAGTTTTTCATGTTCATGCATTGTTATTATGTTCATTTTTAGAGGTAGTATGCATGCTTAATGGTTAAATAGCTTGTTTTAACTCAAATATTTCATGCCAAGTCGTATATGTCACTGATATTTAGCATAATCTGAGGGCTATTATGTTACTTATCATACTCTTCCTAGTTAGAAAGCAATAGGTCAATTTTAGTGTATTTATATGCTCATCTAACCCCTTTTTCACTAATGAAATGATCTATTGAAGTGTTGTGTTGCAGATAAGAGGTGCATTATCTCTCTTTTTCTAAAGAGGATGATAAATCATTAACCCATTCACACAATCAACCCCTCCATATTGAAGTCCTCATTCATAAATCCTGTGTTCGACATGTATTGATAGATGGAGGCATAGGAGTGAATATTTGTACCCTTAATCTAATCAGGAAACTGGGTCTCTCAGAACATACCATTGACTCTTGAAGAAAGAAAACTATTAAAGCTTATGACAAGGAAGAAAGATCCTCCAAAGGTCTTATTTTTCTGCCCATCAGGGTTGGACCAATTGGAAGGAATGTCATATGTAAAATTCTAGATCTACCCCTCGCCTACAACATCCTATTCGGGAGACCATGGATCCAAGAAATACAAGTTGCGTTGTCTACTTACCACCAGTGTATTAAGTTCCCACATAATGGGGTGGAGGTAACAATTCTAGCAGACACCAGTTATACATGCAACAACATCAAGGAAGCTAGTATGATTCCACATAACAAGGAAGCTATGGATGAGATTTTTCCTAAGACTACCAACTACATGGTGATGAAAAGTTTCAGAAAGAATTTAAAACTTGAAGAAATAGGTATGGGAGAGTATAAATTGGATATGACTCCATCACTGACAAAATTACCAATATCACCAAGATCCTATGGAAGTCCCTCCTTGTCTTTCACACCTACTACGTCTAAAGAACCAAAAATCCACAAAGCAACCAACATGGTGAAAGCATCCATATCTTCTTTAGATAACACAGAAGAACAGGTAGTCTTGGACTGGATTTACAAAGGAGAACCAAAATAAGCTGAGGTCAAACATGTAGAGATATCCCCAGAGAAATATGGTAAAGGATACAACCTCCTAAAATAGATGGGATACAAAGGAAAAGGACCTCTAAATGACACAGGAAGAGGACTTATTGAACCTATGCACATGGAATTCAGGAATACCAGAGACAAAACAAGACTGTGTTTTAATAATGCATCTGACAAACCTGCTTCAAGAGATAGCCCAATCTCTAACAAAGGGAGTGATGAAATAGAAGAGATAGAACTAGAACCATGGTCCTATGAAATATTAATGCATGTTGGTATAGAGAATCTCAACTATCAAGGAGAGCGCTATGTACCCAGCTTTGAGGTACCACATGATATTCACACACCTTTTCTAGAACAACCTCCTATTTTAGAAGTTGGAGAAACAATATAAGATGGTCCAGAGGTACCATTGATAGCAGTAGCTACTGCAAGCACATCCTGACAACATGATTCACATCCTAACTAGGGCCAGTTAGTAACAGTCACACATGTCCTTGATTTACCACACTTTGATCCACATGCGACTAATCGGGTACATCAGATAACTATTGCTGAATATTTAAACAGATTTGATGATGACATAACTGACTCTCATGATTATGAGTGGGATGAACTATCTGTCACCACAGAGGACATTGGGATAGATACAATTCACATGTTTGCAGCTCCCTCAACACCTCAGGAACATTCTTACACTACTCCCAACAATATTGATAATCTTGAATCAGAGGAGGAATTCATTCCTCCCATCATTGATGGAGAAACTGGTGTTTATATAAGCCTAGAAGAACTTCATAGGCGACAAGCAAGAGGCCTTCTTTTATGAAGAGAAGAAGAAGAAGGATATTCCACTAACGAGTCATTAAAGTTCGATCCACATATAACTAGCGATGACCCTTTTAACAATGATCTAACTCTTATTGATTTACACATCAAAGAATTAACCTAATGGAACATGTCATGTCAATTAATGGTCTTGATGCTAACATGATGTTTCCTTCCCAGAGTCTAACTCCCTATCATTGATAAATCCATACCTAATTGATTGGACTAGTACAGATCCTACTCCTATCCTCGACTTTCCCAATGACTATACTTTGGCTTGCTATCTAAACACCTGTGAAGCTTATCCCTCTTCCACCAATGCAAGGAGCGAGAACATGTTGCAGGAGGATATCAAGTTTCTCAGTCAAAATTAAAAAAAATAAAAGAAAAAGAGGACTGATGGTGAAAGCCACATTGTGGCAGTATCAAATCCTAAAATAGTAAAAAGAAAAGATGCATCTGATGGTGAAAACCTCTCAGAGGCACCAAAAGATGGGATTCTTGATATCCTCCCTGAGCACTTTCAGGAAAGGTCTTCAGTACTGATAGAACCAATAGAACCAATAAAATTGGGCACAGCTGAGAATCCTCAAATAGTACACCTAGCCCGATCTTTGACAGAGGAAGAAATGGTAGGGTTCACTGAATTCCTAAAGGAGAAAAAGATCAACTTTGCATGGTCTTATACCGATATGCTTGGGATGGATCCTGAATTGATCATGCACCACTTGTCTATAGCTCCTAGGGTTAAACCTGTGAAACAAAAACTTAGAAAGATGCATCTTCATGTTGCATTACTAGTAAAAATGGAGATAGCGAAATTATTGAAGGCTGGATTTATTAGAGTCATTGCCTACACCGGATGGATCTCCAATGTAGTCTCAGTACCTAAATCAGATAAATCTATTAGGATCTGTACGGACTTCAAAGACTTAAACAAGGTATGTCCCAAAGATGATTTTCCACTACATAATATTGATATGATCATAGATCTCACAGTGGGCTACCAAATGTATTCATTAATGGATGGCTTCTCAGGCTATAATCAGATAAAAATTGCTCCTGAGGATCAAGAGAAAATCACATTTACATGCGCATGGGGCACCTTTTGCTGGAATGTCATGCTATTTGGGCTAAAAAATGTAGGGGCTACATATCGATGAGCAATGACCACTATATTCCATGATATGATGCATAAAAACATGGAGGATTACGTGGATGACACCTTAGCTAAATCCAAATAAAGGAGTACACATATTGATGACTTAAGAAAAATATTGGATCGTATGGAGAAATTTCAACTCAGGCTCAATCCTAAGAAATGTGCCTTTGGGGTCCAATCAGGAAAGCTCTGAGGGTTTATTGTTTCAACAAAGGGAATTGAGGCAGACCCTATAAAAGTCAAGGCTATATTGGAAATGGCTCCTCCACGTAACATCAGTCAAATGAGGACACTACAAGGGAGACTCTAGTTAATCAGGAGATTGATGTCACAACTTGCGGATAGAGCACAACCTTTACCAAATTACTACATAAAGATGTCACTTTCAAATGGGATGAACACTGTGAAGCCAACTTTAGAGAGTTAAAATTGTACCTAGCCACTCCTCCTATTCTTATGGTGTCTATTCATGGAAAGCCATTACTCCTATATATTTCAGCTAAAACTACATCATTACGAGTATTGTTGGCACAAGAGGATGAAACTAAGAAAGTAAGAGCTATCTAATACATCAGTAAAACACTAGTCACCTATGAGATCAATTACGACATTACTGAGAAAGCATGCTTAGTAGTCATCTTCGCATCCCAAAAATTGAGACATTACATGCTGTCATGTACAGTAGGGCTCATTGCAAAGATAGATCCTTTGAAATATCTCCTAAATAGAACAAAATTAACTGAGCGATTAGAAAAATGGGTCCTGATTCTAAGTGAGTTTGACATTGAGCACATGGAGAGGAGAGCTATTAAAGGACAGGTTCTCTCCGATCAACTAGCTGATTCACCACTCCAAGATGATGAACCTTTGACAATTGAATTCCTTGATGAAATAATTATGCACCTCACTGAGTATCCATGGAAGATGTACTTTGATGGTTCTTTCACACAAAAATGCTCTAGAGAAGGGGTTCTCTTCATAAATCCTCAAGGCTACAAGATACCCAAGTCTTATAAATTGATGTTTCCATGCACAAACAACATTTCTGAATACGAAGCATTGGTAAATGGTCTTAAGCTTGCTATGGAGTGGAAGATTTTAGAGTTATATGTGTATGGTGACTCCCAAGTCATCATCAATCAGTTCAATGGAGATTATCAGATGAAAGATGAAAATTTGATTCCCTACAAGCAACTAGTAGATGACCTCAAGAATTATTTCATCTTCATCACATTCCAGAAGATACCAAGATTAGAGAAAAAAGTTGCAGCTGCTATGGCTACATTGGCGTCCATGTTACAACTGAAGGAACATCAATTCCACTATGACTTCTTGGTGGAAGAATTGTCCTACCCCGCCTTTGATACCCCTAAATACCAAGTAATTTGTGCTTTAAACACCCCAGACCAACCTCGGTATACTAAGATCATTGCTTACCTAACTGACCAAACTATTCCCAATGATCTATCCCAAAATGATAAAAGATCTTTGATTAGGACAACATCATGTTATGCCCTCATAACTAATAACCTGTATCAACGAGGTCTCAATGATACGCTTCTTAGATGTTTAGAACTCAAAGAGTCAGATCACCCATTAAAATAATTCCATGAAGGTGTATGTGGATCACACTTGAATGACTTTTCATTGGCTAAGAAACTGCTCAAAGTGGGCTATTACTGGCCTACGATGGAAAAAGATGCTATTCAAATTTCCAAAACATGCCTTAAATGCCAAACACATGGAAATATTATCCATGCTCCTGCTAAAAAAATTATACCTTTCATTACACATTGGCCATTTCAGTAATGGGCCTTTGACTTGGTTGGACAAATATATCTCAACTCTTCAAATGGACACAAGTTCATCATTACGGCCACTAAGTATTTCATGAAGTGGGTCAAGGCCATGCCGCTAATCAAAGCCACTGGAAAAAAGGTGGCTATGTTCATTCTGAACTGCATTATCTGTAGATATGGGATACCCTCTTCAATTGTAAAAGACAATGGAGGCCAATTTAAAAATCAAGACATTGATGATCTTTGTGAACAATTCCACATTACTCAACATTTCTCCTCAATCTATTATCCTCAAGGTAATGGCTAGGTTGAGGCATCTAAGAAGAATATTCTCAAGATTCTACATAGAATTGTGAGCAAGTCTGGTAGAGACTGGCATTTACAACTGAATCTGGCACTATGGGCCTACAGAACAAGCATCAAAACACCAATAGGAGCTATGCCATTGCTCTAGTCTATGGCATTGAGGTAGTACTACCTGTTGCGGTTGAAATCCCATCTTTGCAGATATCTTTACAAGGTCTTGTTACTGATGAGCAATACCGCATAGATAGGGTTAATTCTTTAGACCTACTTGATGAGCGCAGACAACAAGCGTTCGATCATTTGAAGGTGTACCAAGCACAAATGTCCAAAGGATACAACAAAAAGGTCAAGCCATGACAATTTGAAGTGGGGGATCTCGTCCTAAAAGAGATTCCTAAGAACCAGCCTAACAGAGAACAGAAAGGAAAGTTTGAACCTAATTGGTTGGGACCTTATGTTATCACTGCTACTTTTGGGACTAGAGCCTATCAGCTAGCTACACCTGAGGGAGATGGTCCTTCCAGATCCTATCAATACTCTACATTTGAAGTGGTTCTACGCTTGATGTTTGGCTAGCAGAGCCTGTACAGTGAAATAGTTCTCAGAAAATACCAAAAACATTCAGAAAATTGATCTTGAATAAATCCAAAAATAGTGGAAAAAGTCCTGAAGAAAGGTATCCATGGTGACAACCTAGAAAAAATGTGCCTTGATACTACAAAAACATTCAAAAAAGAAAAAATAGCAAAAAAATTGAAAAAAGAGAAAAGTGCCTTGATGACAATCTGGTAAAATAGGCATCTTGGTAGCAAAAAGAAAAAGATCTTTTCGAGTGGTGAAAACCTGGCAATCAGGCATCACTTGTTTTTTTCACTCCATCTATCAATACATTGCCGATACTAAGCGTTCACGATTACACTTGTTCTAACAGTTGACTTTGTTTCCTTATGAAATCTTATCCTTGCTTGGGATTTGTCTGTATTTCTATCTTAGGATCAAGTCATTTCCCACTGGGGGCATCTTTCCCAGTATGATAGGTTGTGTCTACTAAGTTTTCATAAGATGATTTGTCTCATGATATGATGCTTCTCGCGATACTTTCATCAAACTATCACTTTCATGAAAAAAGGATGACACAAATATTGCACTAATGGTGTTCCTACGACCTACATTATGTTATGAACAAGACAAGATTACACTTAGACATTGGAAACATATTGCTTAAAAACTTACTTTTTGATTGATGAATCTCTACTGTGCTTGCAAGATGAATCAATAGTATTTTCTAATACTACTTAAACACAGTTTGACCTTGGTTTGATCATGAATCTTTTATACACTGATGATGTTTTAACTAGGTGCATTTAAGCAATTATGAATTTTATTTGCATGATTCACAATTAATGATTGTTATGTCTTCCGAGTTACTCCATGACGTCTGTGCAAAGAAAAAGAGTTGCAAGGATAGGGGGCATGTGAGGCCTCACCCCGAACCCATCATAACTTTCTAGATTTTTGCTTATGATAAACTTAGCACATGATACATTACATTTTGATGCACTATGGACTTCATAGATTTTATGCTTTATGTCATGGATTGATCATTTTGGATGTTGGATACATGGTACTTTATGATGCACTTGATGAACTATATTATGTTTCTATTTTGGACCTTTTATTTTGAGATAATTGATTTGGAAAAACATTATGGTTATGTTATGGGTTATTGATGATAGGAGAATTATTAGAAATGGATATTAAATTGAGATATCATGTAATGTGAATTTTACCTTAGGTTATATGCTTAAATGAAATTATTATTTCTTGTGATCTTAAGTAATATAACTTAGTATGTTGATGTTCCCTTAAGTTTCCAATATTGCTTATTTTTTTATGATATACATTTATCTCCTCGGACTACTGATATTTGAATTGAGTGTGCAGGTATGAGACCATGGTATTTTATCTTGGGGACCAAACATAGGTATATGTGAACTCAGTTTAAGCCAAGGTTACGTCTAATGAGAGACAAGACCTCGTTGTATCGTAATTTAATTTGTAAATGTAAATGGTTTATTGTGAGAATGTATTCCTTAAATGTATTTTCTATTTATTTTTTCTTGTGGTTATGCCCAAGTGGATATGACATGGTCTAGTGATGTGTAAATGTTTGTGTGTTTCATTTGACACTTGTGATTGTACTTAAGACCATGACATGTCAACTTGGGAATGGTTGTCCACCTACCTAGGTAAGTACATTAGTGAATCTCCATATGCCTACCTTGGTTTGGGAGATGGAGGTGTGGTCATCTCATTTGAATTTCGTAAGTACCCTTATAGTGGATTTTTGAAGGGGTTAAAAAGTGCCTAGGAGTGTGTTGGGGTCATTTTTAGGTAGCCCACTTATTATACCATTAGGTAAGAGCCATTTTAACCTTAGGATAGCCTCTGGTTGACCAAGGGACCCTTCCAAAAGTTGGTTTCCCAAGTTGGACGAAAATCAACTTTTGGGAGGCTTGATCTTGGGTAGACCACCTTTCTATTTTGATGCAAAGACCTTACTCACCTTTTTGGACTTCTAGGATCTATTTTTAGAAAGTTGTAAGAGTTTAGGGAAGAGAGACCAATTAGAGGGCTTTCCTTCTCCCCATGAGTTTTCTAGTGGCTTTTTAGTGGGGACTCTCTATGTTGGAGAGTTTGAACACCCACTCTCTAGTTTTAGAGACTTGGCTAGAATTGGTGAAGCTGGAGAAAGGAGGACTTGGGCTTTAAGGGGACTCTTCAACAAACCTCTTGCCATAGCTTGGACTTAGGTTGGTGGACCTCATGCATTTCACTTCTTGTTTCTTTTATGTTGTAATGGAAAATGGATGTAGCATGCTTGTATGTTGTTGAGATTAAGGTTATGAATGTCTTGTGATTGGCTTCAATGTTGTTTGTGAAGAGTTTGCCTTGCAATATTTTCTTTCTTTGTTGTTGTTGTTAATGGGAGTCTCAAGGCCCACTCACCCTTGGGAGGGAAGAGTAGCCTTGGGGGTGTAGGAGTTTGAGAGCCCTTGGGTGTAGAGTCTCTCCTCAAGGAGGAGAGGGAGAAATCATGGAGTATGGGCTCCATGAAGCTATCCTTGTTGTTCTTTTCTTGGGAGTCACAAGGGAGTTGATTTTGGCTTGAAGCCATGGGGGTCACAAGGGTGTCTTGGTGAATATGAAAATATTTTAAGATGAAGTTTTTGTAAGCCTTTTGAGGGCTTTGTTTATTTCATTTGGGATTGGCCTTCTCCCCTTGGGTACTTGGTCCAC
This sequence comes from Thuja plicata, assembly GCA_018584345.1. Lineage (NCBI taxonomy): Eukaryota > Viridiplantae > Streptophyta > Pinopsida > Cupressales > Cupressaceae > Thuja > Thuja plicata. The sequence goes on from MU223621.1 coordinate 642,204, forward strand.
TCCACCCCATTTTAGGGTCATTGAGAGACCCATTGTGAAAGCCTTGGGTGGGAGTCTTTGTGAGTGTTATTGTTTTTGCATCTGTTAATATTTGTATGTTTGTAGCCCACCTTTGTTTGGTTCCCCAAGCTCGGGGGTGGCCTCTTAGAGGCCTAGGTTGGGAGGTGAGCACCCCATGGCCTCTTGTGTTTTTCTTCTTTCTTTTTGCAGATTTGAAGCTTGGAGCTCTTTGAAGTTTTGTGATGATTTGGAAGTTTAGAGATATTTATTTTTTTACATCTTTTAGATATTCATGTAAAAACCTATGAGGAAATGTATAAAATATGATATTTAGAGAGAAAACAAGAGGAGCCATGTGGCTGGAAATATGTAAATTATGAGACACATTGGAAGTGTAGTTAGTTTCTTCTTGAAGTTTTAAGATTTTAATATTTATGGACTTGAATAAATGAAGTTACATTATTATTAATAAAGTATGATATTTGATCTTGTTATATGTTTCTTAAAAAAACTCTCAATGTGTTGAATAGTTGTTATTCTTTCCCTTTTACAAAAAACAAGGGGCACATAGTATAGGTTTATACCCTTATTTAGTATCCTTTAAGGAAGATTAATACTTGTTTTTTTTATAGTTACTACTTAAACAAGTTGTATGAGATAGTTAACCCTTAATGCCTAAGCATGCTTTTGCATCTTACAAAACTTACATTTAGGTAAATTAGGAAAGTTCATAAAAGAAATTAAATTCATTCTCCTACCTAGTAGTGCATGTATTAATTGTTGGCTGATTATTTACTTTAAAATATTGTTTTTAACAAACCTTTGTTGGTTGGTTATTGTAAGAAAGTATGTACATGGTCTAAATAGAACTAGCTTAATAGAATGTATAAAAAGAAAAAGAAAAAGAGAAAAAGGGGAAATAAAAACATCTGTATAAGCACATGACTATGAGTATATTAAACTTTCCTGCAATAGCTTCTCTTGGAATTTGTTTTTTAAAAAAAAATCTGTGAAGTTTAACTTTCAAACCAGTAGTGAACTTATATCAATATATATAGCACAATAATGAAATAAGAAACATTTGATGAAGACCTTTTTTTAAAAAAAAGAAACTTTCAACATATGTATGTAAATCAATAAAAGAAAATGATTTTTTTAGCAAACTATATTTTTATTTATTTTTTAAATTTCCAGCAACTTGTTTTATATATATATCATTTAATGAAGGCATTTATATATTTATATATCCATATAGAAATATTTATCTTTCTATAGCATTCTGTTTTAGAAAAATTTATGTACTCAGATTTTTTGAACTGTACAGATCTGTGCACACAAGATATATATATATAAACTGTCATTGTAAATCAAAATCCCATAAATAACTATGCAAAATAAAAATAAACGCACTCTACCATATATCATAAAACACAGATTAAAGAAAACGCAGCTTTTAATATTATTTTCTAAAATGAAATTTAAAAAAAAAAACAAAAAACAAATGGGGCAGTAGTGGGGAGTTCGTTCCCCCGCTACCACCACCGCGCTTCCTCAAGGAAGGCGGGGTGGGAAATGGCTTGGCCACCACAGCCACAGCCGCAAGGCTATGGATTGTGATGAGCGTGGCGGCTGAGGGCTTGCCATGGCGGCCCAGTCCACCCACCCCCACTCAAACCCCAGCGCCATAATAGAGTAAAATAACAGTATAAAAAAATCACAGCTCCATAGGTAAACATAAACCCAATAAAGGGCTGGGATTCAGATTTTTAAAAAGAAAATAATCAATAATATATTTTATATGTAAATATATATATATACAAAACTATGTATATATATTTACATATGAATATAAATTAGCATCTTCATGTTTCCCTCTATCCATAGCTCCAAAACCTGCAACAAAAATCTAAGAGAAGGACTCAAAAAAAAGGAAACAAAAATGGAGAAGGAAAGAGAAGAGAAGGAAAATAATATTTCTTCTTCTCCATCCTCTAAATTTAGGACCTAACCCTAACTTCGAATTAGGGTTAGGGTTGTCCAAAAAACTAAGAGATGTGTTGACTTTGTTTTCTTTTTATATTTTATGTTTATGTTTTCTTTTTATTTTATTTTGTTTCTTCTATTTTTGTGGGTTAAGATTTAAAATCCATTTTGGAGGGATCTTAATTTGATTCCAATATATTAAATTTCTTTTCAAATTTACAATTAGGTTAATCAAATGAAGTTATTAGTAAATGTTTTAATAGTGTAAATGAGATATTTCTAGTAATGAATTTATATAGTGTATAAACTTAATTAAATTAATATTCCAATGAATTCATACTGAAAACTTAAAGTGGAAAAAGTATGTTTCTAATTAAGTTAATTTCATTAATTAGAAAATTCTTTAACCAACTTAAAAGTAGTAATTCTTAATGATTAAAATATTGATAATTTTACCTATTAAATATAAATGACTTAAAAAGAAATAATGGATGGAAACTTTAATGAAATTTATTAATAGATTATTGATTTAATTTAATTTCTAATAGATTTTTACTTAAGAATTTAATTGATTATACACTTGGATTTTAAGTAAATCCTAAGTTCAAAATGGGAGTTGATTTTTGGCTTTGTTTATAATATTGTTTTTGGTGGGGATGTTTCTAATTTTGTCTTGGAGAGAAAAGTTATAAAATTGAGCAATTAATAAATGTTTTTATGTTACCACCATATATAAGATTTATTGATTTAACTAAAAGGATGGACTAATGTATGTTTAAGAAGATTGTTAAAATGCAAATATTATAATTATTAATTGGGCTAAGTCCTTTGATTTAATAAAATTATATTGAAAATAAAAGATGAACATTTTAAGATTTAAATGATTAAATTTAAATAAAAGAGCGAACCTTTAAAAAAAATTTAATGATATTGTTTGGCATAACCTTATTATCAAAAAAAAAGAACCATTTTATTTATTTATTTATTGAAATTTTTAGAGGATTGTATATCATAATGGAAGGGAATCAATGAATAGACGTTAGTTATTAATTGAACCTTATATTAGAAATCTAAGGTGACTATGCACTATGGAATTTTAAGATTTAATTCTCTTATTAACCACATAAATTTAAATATATGTTGATTTATATTTAATTGGGTATAAATTGCAAATTAAGCTCTAATTAAACATCAGATAGGAAGTTGAGCGAGTTGTTGGTTTAATTTTATTTTTTTTAGGCAAAAGTGGCAAGCCACTATAATATTTTATTAAAATCTGATTCAAAAAGGTCAACTAGGAAAGAATCAGTAAGAAAACCTAGCTTCATCCCTTTGCTTACAACATTATAATCATTCGAAATTACAAAATGAAACAAAATATTCTAGGCGTATCATGATTACAATATGGAGTAAAAACTACCTCCCATGCATACACCATCCCTAATACATATTTTGACCTTTGAATTTAAAATATATATGAAAATTACTACATTTCTCCATTCATTAAAAAGGGGCATAAAATTACTTTTCGCTGCTTACTCTTCCATGATGTCACTGCTTTTTTCAGCACGCCCAGACTCGAAGGCAGCTTGCACATTTGGTCTGCTAATAACCGGTGGAGTTCGACCCCAGCCATGAGCACTCTGTGGCGGAAGACATTCCCATCCAGCTTGGTCATCATCTGATTTTTTAGGGGACCACCCAGAACACACTTGTTCCTTAGGCTGCGTTTCTCTTGCAGTTTCATGGCACCAGACATTCGAGTCACTGATCCATGCAGACTGACATGTCGAGGTCTCCCACTTTGGAAGTTGACTCTGCAACGTATTGGAAAACCTTTGCAAATCTAGAAGTGCAAACCCCATCCTCTTAACTCTT
>MU223621.1:649613-659709 GCA_018584345.1 Thuja plicata
TTCTTTGGGATTATTGAAATATTTGTGGTATTGAAATACTTGAGCATACTTTTGTTCTTTCTAGATTCTTCCATGGCCTCCAATAGGTCCCACCCAATAATATCCCAACAACTTTGATAAAATATAGTAGAAAACCCATCCGGGCCAGGGGATTTATCTGGAGCGAAAGAAAAAACCACTTTACGGATTTCTTGGATAGTGAAGGGTGCCATCAACATGGCATTATTTTGGGGTGATATCATATTGGGAATGAACTGAAGTAATTCATTAACTTGAGAGTCAGTGGGTGTGGGTGAAGTGCTAGGTGCCAAGAGAGACTTATAAAATTTTACCCCCTCCTCCCGAATGAGGTTTTCATTTGTAATAAGGTTTCCTGTGACAGCATCTGTAATCTGGAAGATTGTTTTAGACACTCTTTTTTGTTTGGCTGATGCATGAAAGTACTGAGTGTTTCTGTCTCCTTGCAGCCATAGCTCTCTATATTTTTGTCTCCAGTAAATTTCCTCTCTATTGCACAACTCATCCCATTCCTGTTGAAGAATTTTTTGTTTAGTATAGGTATCTTCGGTCATACCATTTTGTATGGTATTATTCAAGAGTTCTTCTAGCTACTGCTTGACTTCTATTTTTTGTGAGAAGACATTTTTGAACACTATTTTGTTCCATATTTTGATTTGAGATTTGATATGTTTTAGTTTCATGGAAAATTGATGCATCCTAGTACCTTCGACATATGATGCATCCTGCCACCATTGGTGTACATGGGACAAAAATTGTGGATGACACAGCCACATTTTTTCAAACTTGAAAGAGGAATGAAAATGGGTATCAATGTCTTTATCTGTTTGCTTGATATTGATTGTGATTGGAAAATGGTCCGATCCTGGTAATGAGAGAATCGCTGATGTAATATCCATGTTTTTTAATTTCCAATCTTGTGAAAGAAGAAATCTATCCAAGCGGGCAGCAATGTGAGCAAATCCAGATCTTTTATTTGTCCATGTGAAAGACCCATTAGCTGGATGAATGTCCATGAGATTGTTATTATCCACAAAGCAGTTAAAATCTTGCATTGTTTTTACAGGAGGAGAAATACCTCCTATTTTCTCCTCTGGAGACAAGAGTGCATTAAAATCACCCCCAAGAATAACATATTGGGGGTCTTGAATTTGAATGGAGTGAGTGATATTATTGTTGGTTTAATTATTTAGATAATGAAATCATTAGTAAATGTTAATATGTTTATGGAAATTTTAAAATAAAAATAAATAAATTAATTAGTTAATAAATTTAAAAGAAAAAACATTGAGGGAAGCTGGGATCATTTAATTTAACCAAGTTGTTAAATATTAATCTTTTAGAAATTTTAAGTGAGTATTTTATAGATTATTTTTTTAAAGATGTAAGTTAGAAATTTATTTGCATTTAGTGTGTTATGTATATGGTTTAGAGGGAGAATTTTGAATTAGAATTTTAATTAAGATATAATTAGCAAATTAGATAATAATAGTTGTGTTGTTGAAAGCTCCCAGCTTGATAATGTTATTTTTATGTGGCCAGTATAATGGTCATTATAAAAATAATGTTATGGCTCAACCTCTATTAATATATTTCCTTTAAATAAGATATAGATGGTTCATCATGACTCAAATTAAATTATTTATCCTTTGAATTTGATTTTGGAATATGGTAAACATACTACTGTGAACATTGTAGTAAGATGTTATTTTAGGATTCATGACCATGTAAATATTAGAATTGTTAAAGTATTTTAAATTAATCTTTTAAATAAGCTATGTGGAATATTTCTCATGTCTACAAAATCTATTAAGAAACGAATAAATTTTATTATGTCAATCTTATTAGCATTAGTTTTAATGTTAGACTAGACATTTATCCTATAGCGATAATCTTAGTAAAATGAACTTGGATAACTCTTCTATGGTTCATCTCCTCACTCTTGATACGGTTAGGTCAAGTACCTAACTAGTGTATTGAACATCTTAAACCTAGGTAATTAACATGGGGTTGAAGCAAGTTGATGAGTGAACGTGATTCCCATAACCCTACATGTGGATCCTAAAACTATTATAATCTAACACTTCAATCTTGCATTCATTGTCTTAGTTGGGTAGACTTGTTTAACCTCTTAACTATATTCTCTAAGACTTTAATGAACCTTTCAAAAAAAAGTTGTTGCGATTTTGGGTGCAAATTTTTGGGCATGACAGGGCATAATATTTTCTTGGTTTTCTGCATATGGTGATTATTCCAAATGATCCTATACATTTCACCTAACTTAGATGTTTATGGTAAGAGCTGCCAACATGAGTGGATAGCCACATATGTCTTGATCTTTGTTATATGTAAACTACGGTGAGGTTGAAACAATCTCCTTGTCTATTTTCTAAAGTTAGATTCTCACTAAAGTATATGAAGCATAATGTACCCAAGGATATGAATTTTCAAGGTTATTGCGGGTTCAATATCTTACCTTAAACAGAATCTGATATAATAAAAGGAAGGTGACTATTTTGTTATCATGGCTTCTATGCCTTGATGCCTAAGTCTATTTCTGACATTTCGTCCAATAAAAAATACTATTCATACTTTCATAATATCAGTGGGTATTAGTGACGGTTGTACTATTAGGTGGTATCCATTCCAAAAAGTGCCCAATGATGATAAAAAATGTTCTAATATCTGCTAATCAGTGACAAGTCCTAAGAGTCTGCATGTAGCTGCATTTAGAGATTGCATGATGAATTTTGAAAAAGAATCAAAAGCATAAGAAATTTGTGCTCAAACATGACTTTTATTTTCTTCTAAATCCAAGTTAATTATAAAATATTACTGATATTTATATCATTGTACATCCATAGCATACATTTTGCATTCATTAAATAAGATAGAAGGAAAAATACAAAAACAAAGCATTTGTGCATTTCATTCTACATCCTAAATGCATCCATACATCTTACTTGCATAAGAAAAACTCAAAAACATCCATTTTGCATTCTCACATAGAAACATTTGAAACATATTTATATCAGTGATAAAATCCAACATGCATAAATGATGTCATAATCTAAATCTAACTCATCATAAAACCAAGATATCATCACATGTGCAAATATAATCCAAACATAATCATGAAACATATCAGGATCAGAAAGCTGCATCAAGATATGTGTGTGTGTGTGTGTGTGTGTGTGTGTGTGTGTGTGAACATGGTACAAATCAACAAAATATGGCATAAAGAGTATCAGCGTATCAAAGAGTCAAAAATAATCAGATATATATATATATGTGTGTGTGTGTGTGTGTGTGTGTGTGTGTGTCAGATACAAAAGAAAGATCTCAGAAGGATCCAGATATACAATATATACGTGTAACAAAATACAACATCAGCTCTGGCTCTCCCCCTCTCCTTGATTTGGAGGAGGAGGAGGAGGTACAAATGGAGGTGGAGGAGGCATGTCCCCCTCTGACTGTTGTGCTAGGGGTGAAAATGATGTAGCTCTCAGTCCCTCTGGCATCGCTACATGATAAAGAGCATAATAATAGGTAGCTCTCTGGCCCTGGTGAACAGCTGTATGGGCCTGCATATCTCACTTTGTCCTAAGCCGCTCAAGCTATGCATCTCTATCTGCCAACAAAGAATCTAATATTGTAAGCCTTGCCTCTAAAGCTGTGATCCATGCCCAGAGCTACTCTCTCTCCCACTCGCACTACGATAAAGGATCTCCATCTCTACCAGAACCCCTACCTAAATCCTGTCTAGAAGGCCTATCCTGAGATCTCCTTGGTTGCCTCTGTTGTTGCTGCCTCTACTATCTCTATTGATCCCCTATCAATAAAGGACCCAGATCCATCCCAGGAGCAACAAATCTAAATTAGGTGCGCCGACCCTCTCCACTACCACTGGCAACATCTCTGTGGCCACCCATGGCACTACCACCCCTATCATCTCCCCCATCGTCCCCCTCATCTGGAGGAGGACGTCTCCCATCTCTACCTCCATCTCTGCCACCATCTCTCCCTTCATATCCCCCACCACCTTGAGCTCTTAGTACTCCTCCTCTCCCTCTGGCAAGATGGTCATTAGGATCATAATCTAGCAGCTCCTCTATGCAAGGAATGATCTCCTTTGGAACAATGAATCGTGGAAAGGGATGTTGGATCATCTCTGCTATGTACTCATCTAAGCACCCTACATTTCCAACATCTAGATGGAGATCCCAATCAACTCTGACCAGGTCTCTAATCTCCTGATGGGTAGTCTCATACCTAAGTTGGGCTCCCCATAATGGTGCCTTGTCATGGGTCTGAGCGTATATTGTAATATCCTATGATTTTCCTTTTCGTCAGCTGTACTATCTCATAACTCAGGTATGAATGAACCACTCTATAATGTATCTAGTCCTCCCAATGAGGTACCTACTCTGGAACAAAAATGGCACCTGTTGGGCATCGAAAGTCCACTCCTCACATTCTAAATATGGCCTCAAGACTACCTTGGTCATATCATCAAACAGTCGTCACCAATACTCCACCTTGCCTAGATGGGGCTACTAAATAAGACCTGCATACATATATACATATGCTTTCTCAGGTGCTTGTTGTCTATCTACAATCGGCTATGTAATAGGGATGTGCTTCGAGGCCTAGATTTGAAGATTCAGGATACCCATAGTCATGCTTCGGGTATAGTGGTACACAATCTCATGCAACTCTCGGTACATGTGAGCTAAGATGTAGCTACCCCATGCAAATCTCCGTTTATGGATGACCATCTTCTCTAACATGTCCACCCATCTGACAAGAAATCCATGTTGTCCTTTGTCTGGCATAAGGATGCCACCGATCAAGCCTGCTAAGTACACAGATAATCGATCATAATGATCAACCATATAGTCCCATGAAAGGTATCTCCGATCGATGATATCATCCTAGAAATATCATCAGGCAGCACTGATCGCCATGTCAATGTCACCTCAAAACATACCTCATGGCCCATAATTGGAACACATGGTATATGCCATACATCCTCTAGAGTAACTATCATCTCCCCGGTCAGGAGATGGAAGGTGGTGTGCTCAGAGTGCCATCTCTCGGCAAGAGCAGTCAATAACCCTCAATTTACCCCTATATCAGGTAAACCTATCAAAGATCATAATCCACATCGGATCACTATCGTCTGCTCATCATCTGAGAGAAGTCCAAAAAAGGCAAGCACATGACCTAGGTATGTGTCGTGAAATGCAAATACCTCAAAATGGGCCTATTTTGACAAGTACAAAGATAAATCAATGTTCTATCTACAACAAGGATACAAACTCCTGATCAGCTAAGTAATTCAAGGTTTGTGACAAGCAAACAGGTCAAAGTGAATAAGTATCTAAGTCTCAAAACTAGATGCAATGCTGAAAAGACAGGGTGCAATTTATTTTACTGGATACGATCCTGGAAATACAGGATGCGATTGAAACCACAGTGTGCAATCTGGAATCCTAGATGTGACTCAAATTTGAAAAGGCTATAAAAGCTACAAAAATGCATGAAATTCAAATTTGTTGAATTTACGAGGTAGTTTTACGAGTACTTACCAGAGGTGGGTAGTTGGTCGGGCGTTGATGTCGATGCCTCATCTCAAAACTATGCTTCCTAATTGGGACCACTATCTTCTCTACAGAGCTTTCAAATTTACTATGGATAAAAGTGAAAATGAATAGTGAAATGGTAGTTTTTGAGCTATATATTGGTCTTTTGAGCTATTTAGGAGTTTTGAAACTCCTCCCAGGCAACTGAAATGACTTTTTATTCTCTTTTTGATCAATTGAGAACCAAATTGAAGGTACCTAAGATGTTTTATGCAGCACAGTGACATTTTTATGACAGCTCCTAAAAATGCATATTTTCTCCATTTGTTCTGAAAATCTGTCAAATTGCACATTTCACTACAAATCTTGGTCTAACATCATTTTATCAGTCCCACCACTCACATTTTCACATAATTAACTTGTTTCTTGTGTGTTTGACCTTAAACACACCTTCTTTTTTCACTTCTTCTACTTCATCCTTTCTTGCTCGACCTGTTCCTGCACGTGATATATCATTTTCCACTGAGGGATTTATTCTTTTCCTTCAATTTCATTCCTGAGGGGGCATGATCACACTATCATCAATCAAAATTTTTCTTGAAACAACATCAAAAATGACTTTGTTATCAAACAAACTAGGGGCATGACAGTTTTCTTGACTAATTTGGAACTGTTGGATAAAAAGCTTTGGTTCTCATAAGCTAGATATCTTGTGTTTCCTCATTTTTAAATATTCTTAATAAGCTCTTGGTAGCTTCATACTAACTTGTGGATGACAACCAAGTTCAGAATCAGTATTATCAATCTTTGGACAAAAACTAAGTTCACAATTGGTATCTTTAAGATCTTTTATTAACCTTTGGATGAAAACCAAGTTCAAAGTCAACTCTATTAGTTTAGTTCAATCAAGTACAAAACTGATCTCATCAGGCATTTCGTTCGATCATGAGCAAAATTGTCAAATATTTCTGAAGTCAAAATAAAAAACTTTCTTTGAATCAATGTGTTTCTCGCACATCAATTCAAAGAGGGACAAATGTAACCACCTGGATTTGATTTTCTCTGACTATAGACCCTATTTTTCCTAAGTGTGATCATACCCCAAATTATGTCACAACAATGTTACATTGGCATCATTCATTTTAAATCAGATTTAATGTCCTAGGTGATTTTTATAACTAAATTATATTAACTACTTCAGCCATACAATTCAAACCAATTAAATCAAATCAAATCAAATTCAAACATGGCTATAGTATTTAATCATAAATGAATTAAATAAGCCTCAATATATCTCATCACTTGCAAATGAACCCATTCCCCTAGCCTAATTGATTTAATTAAATTGGCTATAGTCCTATTGATTATTAAAAAGAAATTAAATGCTTAAATAATTAATACTCCTATTTTTGAATGAATTAAATAACTTTAATTCATTTCATTAATATTCCTCTAAAACCCTAACCTAACCCACTTCAACCACTTTGACTCTGGGTTTGAACCTATCCCAACCCATTCACCCTTGCTAACCTTCTTCTAATCCTAATTCTAATTCTAACCCACCTCCTAATGTTGTCACATTCCATTAAGGAATGATTAAGGACTCAACCCACTTGAGAAAGTCAAGGAATCTCAAGATTCCTTTCATCAAGTCCACCTTCTCAATCTTGACTTGTACCCCTCTCCATGCCTCTTAAGTGTTTTCACTTAATGCATATGACCTCTTGATGCCTCTTAGATGCTTGCATTTAATGCATCCTCCTCAATCCCATCCATCTTCAATGCCTTTGGCATTTATTTCCTCTTACACCTCCATTAATGAGTCTTTCAACTCATTAATGCACCTTGTCCCCCCTCTCTCTCTCCTAATTCTTCTATAAATAGAAGGGGTTTCTGAGCACAACTAAGCCTTCATCTCATATTGAAAATGCATTGTTATGCTATTAGAATAAACATAGATTCATACTTCATTTAGTTTTTCATGTTCATGCATTGTTATTATGTTCATTTTTAGAGGTAGTATGCATGCTCAATGGTTAAATAACTTGTTTTAACTCAAATCTTTCATGCTAAGTCGTATATGTCACTGATATTTAGCATAATCTGAGGGTTATTATGTTACTTATCATACTCTTCTTAGTTAGAAAGCAATCGGTCAATTTTAGTGTATTTATATGCTCATCTAACTCCTTTTTCACTAATGCAATGATCTATTGAAGTGTTGTGTTGCAGATAATAGGTGCACATTTTAACACACACACAAACATGATAATTTGATTTGTATCTTAGATTCTATTACAATTAACTTAGATGAAGAATATACTCTTGATGATGAAATTTCTATTCCTAAAAATGATACACAAGATGCTATTGATTCTATTGATTTTAAGATTATAGATCTTGATCGTGATTTTCCTAACATGTTTTCTGATGCAGAGGGTTTAGGGTTCTAGTCTTTCATTCCTCCAAATTGCTTATCCTTTCTACTAACCATCCAATGGTTACTCCTCCATTTGTACTTCTCCAATATGGATCTCCTAGATCCTCTCTATAAACTTTCCTCCTAGGTATAGTTGATTTGTTGAAGACACAAATTACATCTAGGATTAACTTGTCCAACTAGTTCTCCAAGTGGCTACATTACAGGATACGCAATGGAGCGGGAGCATCCAGATTCAACTTTGAATTTGGGTGGGAGTATTCGGGAGGAGGCAGGATCCTCTGAGCACAGCAAGCGGGACGATGGAAAGGACATCGAGATCACAGGATTGGATCCCGATGCGGGAAAGTTGCCAGAGGACCCAGGAGGGGGTCCCAGATCGGGAGTTGGGCTGGGGCAATTGAGGAAATGGGCATCCCTTTTTGGAATCAAACCAACAGGTAAATATTCTTTACCCCCAGTGAAGAACATTTCTATACCTTCTCAAGGAAGCTTCGCTATTGAAATCCCAGACCAGACCATTGATTTTTCTATAGCAAGGATGAAAAATTCGCTGGTTGGTAGATTTTTAGGAGTAAGACCTAACATCAAAGTGGTTAGGGCTTTTATGTCCCTAAAATGGGTTCTGAAAGGACAAGTAGAGGTGGTAGTGATGGCTAAGGGATGTATGTCGTTCTTCTTCTCTTGTGAAGAAGATAGAATGAATATTATATGCAGCAGGCCATGGTTGATTGGGAAAAATACTCTTATTCTTCAAAAATGGAGCCCGAATCTTGTCTTTGAGGAGGACACCGTTCGACAGGTTCCTGTTTGGATAAAGCTACATGGACTACCTCTTGAATATTGGCTGGAAGATATATTTTTTGGGATAGCTAGCTCATTTGGTGAACTTTTGTCGATAGACAATGTGACAGCGGCGAGACGAAGGCTAACCTATGCTTGTATCTGTGTTGGGATAATGCAGGATAAGGATATGCCAGAAAAAATAAGTCTTAAATCTAAGTTGGGCATGTGGGAACAAACTATAGAATATGAAACTATACCCTTTGCGTGTTTCCACTGCAAAAAGGCAGGTCACTGGGCAAAGAAATGTCCGGAGAAAGTAATCCAGAAAAAAACTCAGAAATGGATTCCAGTAGGGCAAAAAACTAAAGAAGTCAGTAGCAAAGCTAGGGAAGGACAGTGAAAAGAGCAAGAGGAATAGGAAAGTACAAAGCCAATGATAGGATTAGATACAGAGGATCCTGAGGAATGGGGAAAGAAATTTATGAACGAAATAGAAAATGAAACCCAAATGGAGGAAGGTGAAACAAAAGAAAATGAAGCCCAAATAGAAGAAGGGGAGATAAAGGAAGATGATTCTAAGGGAGATGTAGTATGGGAAGAGCTCAAGGAGGAGAAAAATGATTATCACAAAGAAGGAAATCTTCAGATTGAAACCAGTAGTAAAATTGAGAAGAACGAGGTGAATCAGAAAAAATGTGAAATGGAGCTGAGAGGCAGCCTAGAAAATTTAGAAGTGACCCCAAAGAGGGGAGGAAGAGATCAAGAGAGTGTTACACCTAAGACGGGGAACATAATAGAGGAAAATTAGAATCCAGCAGGTACAGCGCTACCAAAATGGGGGGACGCTACTGAGATCACACAAATCCTTGAAGGAGAGCAAAGTGATAGAGAAAATGAGAAAAATACTAAAGGAGACAAAAAAAAAGGGAAGAAAGATAAAGAGGCGCAAAATAGAAAGGTTTCAACAAGAAGCAGTAAAAAATGAGATGTTGGAGCTGGATTAGCATCACCAGGGAGACCATCCAGTCAAAAGGTGAGAATCAAGGAGACAAAAAGGAACATTGTGGATGGTAGCCAGCGGATTCTGGAGGTAGGATCCTTTGTTAAATCATGAAGATTATATCTTGGAATATAAGGGGTTTGAATAATCCCCATAAGTAGGATATAGTTAGGAACTTGATTAGGGATAATAGGCCTGATATCTTATTGATTCAAGAAACTAAGATGCTTAAAGAAAAAGTTGAAAAACTTAGATTTTTTAAGAGGG
>MU223621.1:702666-713361 GCA_018584345.1 Thuja plicata
CACACACACACACACACACACACACACACACACATTTTGGTTTTTGATTCGATAAGAACATTACCCACTTGGGGCTTGATATTTTCTTATTCCTTAGCCTTGATGAGATCTACTTTACCATGAGCATGATTTTTGTCTCATTCTCCCACTAAAGTGGGGGCTAAATGTATAGTCCTAAAAATTTATCACTCATAATTGGATGTCTTTTAGGACCTATTGACCCTATTTTGGTGATTTTGAGATCTGATTGTTGGTTCTTCTCATTCTATCCTTTTTCCCTGGTTCCTTTTTCACATCTCTCAATGGGTCTTCACCCTTTCCTAGGAATTTTTACCTAGGGGTATAGTCAAAGTTTGATTGCACCCCTAGGAGTGAGGTCAAACTGACTTCAACCCTTGTGGGCTTGTCTTGATTGACCCAAAGCCCAATGTCAGGACCCTTCTTGCTATTCTTTTCCCATTTCTTTTTTGTGTTGGCCTGCCCACGTTTGAATCTCAAAATGAGCATAAAAGGATGCTATATCAACTTATTTTAAAAGAGACAAACAAAAAATAACATGAACATGGATACATGATAAAGTAATTGTGCCAAGATTATGCAAGCATAAGCATTCAAGAATTGAATTATTCAAGTGGCGAAGAAAAGGCATCCATCCAAGGTCTCTAAGTCTACTTCTTACATCCAAACACGTAATCCAATCTCCCTACTTTGATGCAAGATTTCTTTCTCATGATGGCCAAGTAGAGATCTTCTCAAGTGGTGTAAGGAGTTTCATTCTATTCTTCTTTAAGTGGAATAACTATTTTCATGATCTAGAGATGGTGATTATGGATCTCATACATTGGTGAGAACACCCTTGATATTCCTACATCTCCATTCCAAGTTCCAATACAAGCATCTTCATGAATTTGTGTGATTGCTACATCTATTCATGAGGGTTTTACATAAGGTGAATAAAAAATTTACCTTCCTTTCCTTTCCACATTTCCATTTATATATCAATTTCAAGGTTAATTCCTAAAATGATGCTTGACCAAGGCAATCCCCTTTTCACCAAACAATTTCCATTTTTTGTGTGTAGGAACAGGTTTTGAGATCTACAGAATTGGATTCGTTCATTTTTGTGGTTATCTCAGAGATCAAAATTTGAAAGTACACAAGTAGAAATAGAGGGGTGTAGTTGAACTTTGACTTGTTCCATGAGGCCTCATATTTTCAAGTTGGGAGTTACAGGTGTCAAGGTCCCAAATGCAGAATGGTTTCAATCTGCGACATCACTATGACTTGAAATTACAGTTTGATGCACATAACCTCCTATTTCATTTCAAGGTGGAAAAATTCTTCTCCCTTCTTGAATTTTTCTTTCAGATCTATTTTTGTATCAATCATTTAAGTTATTTTTCAGATATGTACTTGTTTTATTTTAAATCAATTAGTCAAATTCATTAATTCCTTAATTGCAGAAATAGGTCTTGCCCTCTTCCCTTTATATGTAGTTTTTTAATTTGTATGCTTCATCTTGGGTTATACTAATCAAACATGGATACAAATAGGTTGGGTTAGTCTATTTCCCAATGTATGGCTCCCCTAAAAAAAAACACAACATACACAATATAAAGGAATTTGGTTAGTGATCTCTACCTTAGCTTTGCTCACCATTTTTCTGATGGGGAGCTCCCACTCCTAGAGATTTCTTTCTCTTTACTAGACCTTTTTTTGGCCTTCTTAGGTTCCTATCACCACCCTAACTAGAGGATATCTCCCTGATCCCCTAAATCACTTGGATCTCTACAACAAGTTCAAAATAGCACTAACTTCCTCTCCATACCTCTTCACATCCATGGCTTGTCTTGGCCACCTTCTTCCCCGACTGACCTACCTATATAGTGATAGGATTCATGACCTTTCCTAGGTCTCTTTCAACTTCACTTGATCCAATTTGGTGGATCTTTCATCCTACTTTCAATTAGGTTCTTGAATTCTAGTTTTTAAGGCCTTGTAGCCTTTTAGGGATAATTAGCCCTCCTATATACTGAAAATGTGTATTGTCTCCCGAAATCCCTTAACAAACTTGGGAAATAATTATGGATTTCTTGTGGGTTTATCCTATAATCTAGGATTTCCAAGATCTTAAGTCCCCACTTTGTCTGTACACTAGATTTCCAAGAAACCCCTATTTTCATGGGTTTTGGGGAACATATACACAGTATGGTTTTTTGGTTCATTTTGAATGTATTATCCAAATCAAATGAACTTCTCATTTCATAAAACTAACAAGGACTCACCTCTCTACATTCCCCCACAATTTATTGGATTCAACCAATCAACTAAGTAAGATTTCTTGCTACTATTCCATTCAAGCTTCTAACCAGAATGCACTAGCACTCGCTTAGGGCTTGATGCTAAAATTGATTCCCATACAAAAAAATAATCCACAAGATATATACAAAATTTACATGGAGTCCCCTACTTGAATCCAAGAGTCCATAGGAATTTGACCACGAGAATTCAAGAGGGAGGCATATTTACATAGTTTCCACAAAACCAAACAGCGAACCATAAGAAATAAAAGAATTTGAAAAACCTTATCCAAAAACAAAAAATTATCAAACCAATGCCACAAAAAGTAACTACAAGCCAAAATAGAAGTTCTCAATTCATTAAATTATCACTTTCAATCCATTAAACAACTGGATCAAATCTCTGTTGTAAAATTACAATGTAATTCACTCCTTCACACACAATCCGTACAAAATGAAAAATCACTCTTGGATTAGGGTTTTGTCTACCTTATATACCTTTTTTCTAGATGTCTAAACCCTCATTTCTAGATTTGGGTACCATTAAATCCCTTTCCTAGTTTTTAGGAAATGTTGTTATGACAACTTTGCAAAATTGCAAAATTTGTCATGACAACTTTTACATCTTTTGCTCAAATGACAAATTGTCACTTCCAATGCCCCAAATTGGTCTTAAACCTTATAAAATGACCTTAAAACACTAAAAAAAAACCCAAAACCATGAATTCTACTCCATTTTGGAGTTTTAGTAAACTCTTTGACCTTTTGGTTGACTTTTAAGGACATAGATCTCTAAGTACAACTTGATGTCTTCAATTACTAAACCCTAATCACTACTGACTCTAGACACACACTAAACACACTTCGGACTTTATATCTTATTCCTTATTAACTGGTGGTTGGCCAAACCAACCTACAATCCAAAATAACAAAAAGATCTAGAAAAGACCTTAAGGTTCTCCCGCACCATTCTCCCCCTTTATCAAACAAGTTAGGGTATCTATGGAGTCAAGAACTCCTCACTGATTCCATGCTTTTTGAAGTCACTTTAAACTATCCAAGTAGCTTCTGAATCTAGTTTCTTCCTCCACTTCACTAGATGTTCCATATATATCTTATGCCTGGTCATCTTTTTCACTCTTGAATCTAGTATCCTTTCAACTTGTGGTTTGATTTAATCAAGAGTCTTGAACTCTTACACATCCTTGTTCACCTCAGTAATGTACTCTACTTCATCCATTTCTAGCCCTTTATACTTTATCAAATATTTCACATTGAAGATAGGAGAAATTGACATCTCCTTGGGTAGTTCCACCTTATAGGCATTGGGTCCATACTTGGCCAACACCTTGCAAGGCCCAATCATTTTCATATGCAATTTACTAGGTATCCCCTTTTTTAGCCTATCCTTGTTCAAAAACACAATTACTATATCACCTACCTCAAATTGTAGATATTTTCTTCCTTCATCCCTCTTGGTTTTCAACTTTTGATTAGCCTCCATTAGTGTCTTTCTAACTTGTTCATGTACCTCTCTCATTGACTAGGAAAAATAATCAGCATGGCCACTGATACCTTCACATCCTTTTAGTTCTCTCAACTCAAGAACAGCCCATGGGTGTAACCCATAGACAATCTCAAATGAACTCTTACCAGTAGTATGATATGTGCTATCATTATAGGAAAATTCTTCCTGTGGTATAACTTGCTCCCAAATTTGTCCATATTCTTTTTCCAAACACCTCAACAAGCTACCAAGTACCTTGTTTATCACCTGTGTCTAGCCATCCGTTTGAGGATGATAAGCTAAACTATGTGACAAGTTGGTTCCTAGCCTTCTCCAAAGTGTCTTCCAGAAATATCCCATAAACTTCACATCTCTTTCTGTAACTATGCTTTTTGGAAAGCCATGTATTCTCACTACCTCCTTAAAGAACAAATGGGAAATATGGCTAGCATCATGTATTGTCTTGCATGGGACAAAATTTCTCATCTTGCTAAATCTATCCACTACCCCAAACACACTATCTAATCTAGTAGGTGCCCTAGGTAGTCCTATAATAAAATCCATACTTATACAATCCCATGTTCTACTTGGGATGGTAAATGGATGATATAGGCTTGCATTTGATGAAGTCCCTTTTCCTTCTGACACACTCCACACTGCTCCACATATCTTCTTATATCTCTCTACATTTTTGGCCACGAATTTAACCTCTCCACTAGATCCAAGGTCTTGTTCAATCCAAAGTGTCCACTCAAAATCCCATTATGTTTTTATTGGATGAGGTTATCCCTCACGGATCCCCTTGGAATACATAATTGTTTCCCTTTGAACAAAAATCCATTCTGAAGGGTGTAGTATGCATACTTGCACACCTTATAGATCACTAAGAAGTCTGCATCTCCTTCATAAAGGTCCTTGAACCCTTCAACCCCTGTACTCTACAACTGAATCTCTTGTATGGTAAGCATCCTTCTACTAAGGGCATCTACAACTTTATTTTTTACCCCCTTCTTATGCTTAATGGTGAAGGTGTATGATTGCAAAAACTCCATCCATTTGATGTGTCTCAAACTTAGTTTGTCTTGAGTATTAATATAACTAAGTGCTTGGTTATCTGTATAGACAAAAAAATCTTTAGGCAATAGATAATGCCTCCATTTCTTCAAGGCTTGCACAAGATAATATAGCTCCAAGTCATAGGAAGAGTACCTAGACTTTTCCTCATTCAATCTCTCACTGAAAAAATGCTACTGGCCTACCTTCTTGGCTTAAGACAACCCCTACTGCTATGTTGCTTGCATCACACTCCACTATGAAAGGTTTCTAAAAAATTGGTAACAACAATATATATTGGGTGGATACTTCTTTCTTCAACCTTTCAAACCCCTCATTAGCTGCCTTGGTCCATTCAAACTTTGTTTTTAACCCTCCTTTAATGGTTTCTAGGACTAGAGCACATATTTCACTGAATCTTCTAATAAACTTCCTATAGAATTGGGCTAACCCATGGAAGCTCCTAACTTCAGTCCCTATCTTAGGAGTAGGCTAGTTCAATATGGCCTCTACTTTGTCCATATCCATCTTCAAGTCAACCTGGGAGACTACGAATCCTAGGTAGACTAGTTCTTCCTTCATAAACTTACTCTTTTCAAGATTTATGGTGAGATTTTATTCCTACAACCTCTTCAACACTAACTCCAAGTGATCATATGCTCCTCCTTTGTTTTACTAAAAATGAGCATGTCATCTAGGTAGACAACTACAAAAACACCTATGTAATCCTTCAAAACTCATCACCCTCATAAAGGTACAAGGTGCATTGGTAAGCCCAAAGGGCATAACTAACTATTCATATAACCCCTCTATAGTCTTAAAGGCTAACTTCCACTCATCACCTTCTTTCATTCTAATATGATAATAACCAATTTTTAAATCAATTTTAGAGAAGTACTTAGCACCCTCCAAACAATCCATTAAATCCTCTATTCTAGGAATAGGAAATCTATATCTAATAGTTATCCTATTAATTTCCCTAGAATCAGTACACATTCTCCACTTACCTCCCTTCTTAGGAGCCAACACCACTAGGACAAAACATGGGCTTATGCTCTTTCTAATCATCCCTTGGTCCAAAATTTCTTGTACTTGCCTAGCTATCTCCTTGTTTTTCTCTAGTGTCATTTTATATGCAGCCTTGTTTGGAAAAGATGCTCGTGGCACAAAGTGAATCTGATGACTTATCTCCCTCTTTGGTGGTAGTATAGCCGGTGGACCCTCACATATTATGTCGTTAAACTGATCCAACAGTTGTTTCACTTCTTCTGGAATAGGTTATTACTTATGTGCCTCCTCCTCCTTTGGCTTTAACATGATTTCATAGCCAACTCCTTCCTTAGTCATGCCCTTTAGGAATTCCTACCCACTCATCAATAGTGCACTAGATTCCATCTTCTCCACTATGTCTTCCTCTATCAATGAATGAATTTTGAAAGTTACTCCATTCTTCTTGAATGATTACTTTGTTGGAAAGTTTACTATACTAAAGTATATGACTCTATTTAGTTTTTTCATTATGGAAACAAAGTCATATGAAGTTTTGGAGTCAGCACACATTATCAGAAGATCAAAAATTGGCTAAGTACAAAAAATAGGACAGAGCAAGGAACAGACTGTTATAGTTTTGATTAGCGTGTGTTCATATGTTATCCAAATGATATGTGCATTTGAAGATAATCTTATGAGTATGTTTACATGCTAATTCTAAGAGAGCATGATTAGATCTTCAAGTATGAAGAAGATACAGCCAGTTGAAGAGGTACAACTAGTGAATGACATAACAGGACACAGATCATGGAAAAAGATGATAGAGATTGTTTTAGCATGGATTTTACACTCATCCTCAGGAATTGTTCCTTTGCATTAGTGATTTTTAGTGACCTAAAAACCTATGGTTAAAATCGCATGACTTGATTCATCTAGGATAATTAGTTATAGCTATTTTGGTGAAGCGGACTATGTGAAAAGACGTGTCTATTTGGTTTGAGTAAAGTAGTTATAATTTATGTTAAGCCAAATTAATGAAGGGTTGCATGGTTATTTAAGTGAGAAATATAGATTTTAAAAGGTTTTCTAAAGCTGACATGTTCATTCCCTTTGAGGAAGTACTTATAGAAGGTCATTTGTGATGGAAAAAGTTGCTTAAGCCAGAGATAAGAAAAGAAGAGTAGAGTGTAAAAATAGTAGAGATATATCTATCATATGTTGATGATATATATATTGAAGTAGAATATTTCAGAGTGAAGATAAGATTTTTGTAGTGCTTTACAAGAGGTTAAAGCATTAGCACACAAAAGGAACTGATCAGACAAGCAGTGTCACAGCAGCAGTTCACCTTACAGATACATTGTGTATCAAATATTCAGAAGGTTGTAGCCCTCACCATTTGGACAATGAGTCCTTGGATAGTGAGTCCACCACCCCTAATAGGGTTATTGTAAAAGACTCCTAACAGGCTCTGACCCTTAACAAGGTCACTATACTTCATGTATTGTAAAGACAACTCCTAACAGGGTTAAGGATCTTCTAACAAGGATCATAAGACACTAGTACAGAATATTTGTGGGTACTAATTCCCATCGGTCTTTTCACCTACATTGGGTTTCCCCATAATCATATATGGTGTTATGTGTTGTGTATGTTTATCTTAATTGCATTGATATTCATTTCAGTACTTAAGCATTTAAGTAAAGATTCAGATAATCAGAAAAAGTATTAATTGATAGATCACTGATTCACCCCCCCCCACTCTCAGTGATCCTAATCCTAAAAATTGGTATCAGAGCTATGGTCCTCAGCAAAGAAGTTTAACCACTTGAGGAGATCATGGAGAAGGAAGAAATGAAACACTTGAAAAATAATCTTGAAGCAGCCCTTGAAGAACTTGACACATATGAAAAAGAAAATGAAGATCTAAAACTAAAAGTTGAAGCCATGAAAATACTTATCAAGAAACTGAAAAAAGAATTAAGGAATTGTTCTTCAAATGATTTGGGAGAAGTAGTCAAAAGGTTGAATGAAGAAAATTCATCTCTGAAGGATCAAATTGAAGAATTAGATGAAAAGCTATGTAACAATCAAGATGCCTATGATGATCAAGTCAAAGCAAACAAGCAGTTAGATAAAGAACTGAGACAAGCAAACATGGAAATATTTGAGTTAAGAAACAACAAAGATAAGATGGAATCTGAATTGATTGCAGCAAAGAATCACATTGACAAGTTACACACAAGCAAGGATCTGATAGAATCATAGTTGTATGCTCAAAAGGTTAAAGGAGATACCAGTGGTATAGGATACAATGAAGCACAAATTCAGATTGATGCCATGCAAGAAAGAATGAAAGAAGCAAAGGACATCAAAGATACTAAGGAGATTGGAAATCAGACTGAAGACAATATTGAACCACCTAAGGATGAATGCAAGCTAGCTGACAGAACTTTTTATGCCTGTAACAAGCATGGACATATTGCAAGGAATTGTAAAGAGGTAAGACCCTTCAATGGTTACTATTATTCATGCAATAAATTTGGTCATAGAGCTATGAATTGTAAAACACATCAGAAGAACAAGAATCAGAATAATCAAAGAAATCAGGATCAGCAAAACTGAAGAAGTTATCCTTAGCAAAATGTTAGAAGTACTCAGAACATTACATGTCAGATATGTAATCACAATGGTCATTCAACTAGACAGTGCAGATTGGTAACTCACACCAATACACCAAAAAATATCAGACCTCCTATCATTTGTCATTCATGTGGAAAGGCCGGACACATCTCAAGGTCTTGTAGATCAAGAAAAAAAGGACAAGAGAATCATAATAAGTCTTTGTTTGAAGAATCAGGAGAAGTTAAGTCTGTCGAAGCTAAAGCTAAATCAGATAAAATATGGGTCAAAGTAAAGAAGGACAATGAAGAGAACAAGGTAGCAGATGCATCCTCAGTGGACGCACCTTCTACTTCTGAATAGTTGACCCTCATGGTCTTAGGAGGAGCTATTCTAGCTCTGAACCCTTGCGTGGCTGGTATACTCACCTCTGAGTATGCGCCTTGGATTACAATTGTTTGGATACATTGTGTTGCAGTATGAAAGAGAACACGGTCTAAATTGTTATTAGGAACAAGAAAAAAAGTTACAGTTGCTTTCTGTGTCTACGTGGAAAGTATTAATGGAAAAAATCTACTTTGAAATCACCAAGTCCTCACTTGCAGTCAGAATAAATGATTGAAAATCATAGAAGCCCTAGCAGTTGTATTATTAATACATTACAGTTGTTCTCATCAGCAGAGAAAGGAGATTGATAATCATTATTTTTTAAGAAAAGTAATTCAAGTTTGAAATGAAGCCCAAGCAAGGACACATCATTTCAGAAATTAGTTGAAAAATTACTTAACAATTGAGTAAGCGGTTGGATAATCAAAGGAGAACTTGCAGTCAAGTAGAAAAGCGTTGTAATTACATTCTCCAGTAGAGATTGATATCAAGAAAATCTTTGAAACATCTTGGAAGCAATTTATCAGTATGCTTTAGCGCGTGAATTTCATGAAACGGAATCTTATTGAGCAGTGTTCTATGTGAGAGTATCAGTATAGCCATTGGAGATTTTGTTTTGGAGCTGACCTGATGTTATCCTTTGAAGCACATATATAAGTATAGCTGTTGGAGATTTTGTTTCGGAGCTAACCTGATGTTATCCTTGGAAGCACATACTTAATGTTGATCATCCAAAGAGCATTCATGTAAGAGCAAAATTGATTGAAGATACAATTTGAAATATCATGTGAAGAAGCAGATAAAACTATTATCATAGGTCCACAAGATTATGCGCCCATGGCCAAGGACATGGAGGATACATTCATGATTGATAATGTTGAAATATCAATGGCAGCAATGGATATTAATCTAGACAATTTTGAAGAAACATTTGTGAGTACTCGAGAGGCTAAGAGTATTTATATCAGCAAGAAGATATATTGATTTTAGAGGAAAGGAAGCAAAAAAGAGAAGATTGAAGTGATGAATAATTCTTCATCATTGTTATAAAGTTTGACACCCATAACAGACTTAGACTCATGGGGATTAAATAAGTAAGTGGGAGTATAAAATCTGAAGAAGTCATGAAAAATAGATTAGATATTGTAGAAGAGAAGCATATGAAGAAGAGGCTCAGTGAATTGGTTAGCAACTTTACACTTGATCTTAGTTCACTCAAAGTTGGTCAAGCATCCTTGAAAGAGTTTGCAGAAAAAGGTAGAAAGATTAGTGTTGACTGTATAGGAAAGTTAAGTGCCCATCATTACAAAGAAAATCTAGGAGGTAGAGGCTATGATAGAGAAGATAAAGAAATTAGTAGAAGATCCCACCACAGATATTAACATATGTAGCAATATGTAACAAGGACAGATAGATAGAAAAGGCAGACAGACACATACAGAGATCAACACTTCAGCGCACATGTTAGAGAACACACTAGAGAATGCATGATTAGGTATATACTCTATGGTGTATATAAATGCTATATCCAAATGTGCATAGTATGGAACATCAGTACGGCAAAGTTACAGACTGATCAGTGAACCAGCAGTACAGGAAACAGAACATGGAAGCCGACTACAGTTTTGGTCAGCATGAATGATTTTGTAATGTAATGGCTAAGCGCCTGTGGTATAAGTTTGTAATAAAGTAATGTATATAATATGTAGTATTTCATATGATCAAGGTCCTAGCATAGACTTGGAGAAAATGGAGAAGCTACAATATGCATTATGCGCCCATCTACAGATTGTTAATTCATTGATTGCATTTTGGGAGAAAGAGATCCAGAAGTTG
>MU223621.1:730682-742758 GCA_018584345.1 Thuja plicata
AATTCATCGGTGATATCTGTTCCTCTGTGTTAATTTGAATTGGTTCTTTGGATAAAGTATCTTTACTTTCTTTAAGATATTTGATTTATTATAGCGCAAGATCAAATAGGAATTGTAGAACTATATTAAATTGGTTTCTCATTGTGTATGGCTAAGTGTGCCTTTTGAATACTGCAGGATTCAATTGGTATGTCCTCTGAGGATTAAATTCCATTTGAATAGTTGTCTTCCTTTTTAGTTTGTTGTTGTTAATTAATCATTTTCTTGAAGTGATCGATTTATTTTAAATTTGTCTCCAAAGTTATACATTTTAATTCAAAGTGTCACATTTTCGTTAATAGATTGAACTTGAGGAATTTTGGCATTGATCATCAATTAAAGGAATCACACATAGTAATCACATTGAGGATAAGGAATAGGCACTGGTCTTTATTATAAATTTAGTTAAGATTTATTATCTTTTTGTATCAAAGTAATTCACTACATTATTTTGTTTACAGAATTCATTCAGTCATCTGAGAAAGTGTATTATAATTAGACCTACCAGCCTTTGCGATCAAAGCCTACATTGCAGAGGTTTAAGTTCCTGAGGAATTAAACCTGTTCATTGGCCAAAGCAAGCATAATTCTAGTCGGTTGTTTTGGGAACCAACAGGGTGCCCCAATTTTCCACAGTTGTAGCATATCATGGAATAAAACTAAGAACTTCTTCCAAAACTCCCTGATCTTCCTCTTCCACTATTATAAGAGCCTCTACCTCTGCTATATCTACCTCTGTTATTTGACTCATGTGCTTTTTCTGCATATTTGGAGTTACATTGGCTCCTACAGTCATTCCCTCTTCCACTTGAACCACCTCTATGGCCACCTCTTCCTCTTCCTCTAGAGTTAGAGTCTTGTTTCTTTCTAAGTTTGTCTTCCACTTTTAGAGCCATTTGAAAAAAACTATGAATGGAGGTTAGGGTAGAGAGGCTAAGCTCTTCTTGTATATTCCACCTTAATCCATTCATGTACCAAGCAACCTTGATGTTGTCTATCTCCCGTACTCTAGATCTAAGGCAAATCTTTTGGAATTCTTTTGTATATGATGGAACATCTAAGTCCTTTTTTCTAAGGTTTGTCCTTTTCTTATGTAGCTGAATATCATAGTCTTCTGGAAGGTAGTTCTCCTTCACCTTTTCCACTATAGACTTCCAATTTTCTATGGTCTTCTTCCCTTCTTTCTCCCTTTCTTCTTGTAGAAATTTCCACCATGTGAGTGCTTGTCATCTTAGCCTAGATTTGGCTATCTTTACCTTCTGTGATTTTGTGATTCAATCACATTCAAAGTTTTTCTCCATGCCTTCAATCCATTCCATAACCATCTATGCATCCATCTCACTAAAGAACACTAGAATTCCTTCTAGAGCCTTGCCACTCATTTCTTTGAGGGCCTTGAGGAATGGTTCCTCAGGTAGAGGAGTGTCAGGCTCTGGTTCTATCTTCTCCTCTACTAGTTTCTTCCCTTTATCCATATCTTCACTCATCTGCTCTTTCATCTTATTGGTTGTCTCTACAACCTCTGTCATTTTCAACTTCATTTCTTCCATAGATTCTTCAAGAAGACTATTTTTCTCTTGATTCTCTAACAAGTCCCTTACCAATTCAACATTGGTCACCATGGTTATTTCTCCTATGGATTCACTCCACCTTGACATAAACTAATCAACTCCCAAGCCTTTCAATGGCTCTGATACCAATTTGATAGGGAGCTCCCACTCCTAGAGATTTCTTTCTCTTTACTAGACCTTTTCTTGGCCTTCTTAGGGTTCCTATCACCACCCTAACTAGAAGATATATCCCTGATCCCCTAACTCACTTGGATCTTTCCAACAAGTTCAAAATAGCACTAAGTGTTGGAGATTTGCTTCTGTACAAATAATTGATTGTATGTTTGTCATTGATGACAATATATAACATACAGCGGTGTTCTATATGCAATTATCAGTAAAGATTTTTTGGATCTATGCCTATTTATTTTCATGGTGTATACATGTTCTAGATGCTATGTTCATTCACACTAAGTCAGATATGAAGTTTTAGTTAAGTTATGTTATTCAGTTATGACAGTTACAGTGACTAAAGGCTATCTGAAAAGAGTTGACGTAATTACATTATTCATTGAGTTGCGCATATCTTTGGGATATGCGTGTTTGTATTCATGTTTAGTTATGAGTTAAAGATAATTACCTAAAGGCGCCAAATGTGTTCTATCAGAATCATGATGTTGGAGTTGATTTGGTGAAGCCGACTTTGTGAAGCATCGCATCCATCCAGTTTGGGTTGCGTGAATCTAATCAGGTTGTGTAGTTGATTTGGCTGAATAAAAAAGTATTTAAGAGACTCCTAAAGCTGACAAAGATCATATCCTTTGGGGAAGATACTTACAGTAGTTCATTTGGTGAATGCTAAATGTGAATGATAAGAGAAGTGATAGAAAAAGAATAGAACAGAATGTCCGTTGTTCTAGGATAGTAAAGACATTTCATTCATCAAGAAAAGATCTATGTGAAGAAGAAGTGAAAGTAGACAATACACAGGAACTGATCAAGACAAAAGGTCTACTCAAACAGTTCATTTATTAGATATAGTGCATATTTGTTTTATTGATGGTTGCAGCCTTCATCATTTTAGCAGTGAGCTATTGGACAGTGAGTCCTCACCCCTAACAGGGTTATTTTTAAAAGACTACTAACAGGGTCCAAGCTTTAACCAGGTCTCTATACTTCTTGCATTATAAAGATCAACTCCTAATAGGGTTGTAAGATCTTCTAACAAGGATCATTATAAACTAGTGTAGTTATTTGTGGGTGCTAATTCTCACCAGGGTTTTTACCTATTTGGTTTCCCCGTAACCAAAATTGTGGAGTACTCTATTGTGTTATTTAAATGAGAATTTACTTTATATCAAATTATAATTAAGAAGAGAAAAGAATTAAATTAACTAATAAATGATTCACCCCCCCCCTCTTATTTATCCTTTGGGACTATTCCAACAATTGGTATCAAAGCCAAGTGCCTTGGAGAGAAAGCCTAACATCTTAAGGTAGATCAAATGGCATACTTTAGGAAAGAGAGTCCTAATTTTGATGGAGAAAATTATCTTGACTGGAAGAAAAAAATGATAACACATCTTAATTATGTTGGTTTTGAGATTTATGAGGTTTCTACACAAGCCGTTGATGTTCCTACTCTAAAGGATCTTGCAGAAGAAGACTACAAATAAACAAAAAGAAGTGTTCACTCAAAATGCTATTTCCAAAGAAGCCCTAATCAGTGCCCTATCTAACAATGAATTTTCTGAGATCAAGAAGGTAGATAAAGCATATTATATTTATAAATACTTAGAAGATATGTTTGAAGGAGACATCCAATAAAAGAATTCACGTAGAAATACATGGAAGAAAAGATACAATAACTTAGAGATGCTACCTAAAGAAAACATCATAGCTTACAATAAGAGGATTAATGAAGTAGTATAAGGTATAAGAAACAATGGTGGAGAAATTTAGGAAGAAGACATAATGGACAAAATGATGACCACATTGACATCAGACTATGAGAGCAAGATCAATATCTTAGATGAAACTATGCAATTTTCAAAAAAATTCAAGAGGGAGACTTTGATCAGAAAAATATTTGCATTTGAGATATCTAGATTGAAGACAAAACCTAAAAGTGAGAGAGCTTTCAAAGCATCATTCCACAATAAGAAATCTATAAGCAACTCTAATAATAATGAAGAAGTGGATACAGAACTAGAAGAAATCATTTCTATGATTGCCAAGAAAGAAAGGAAAGGTAAAGGGAAATATGACGGAAAGCTACCATTCAAATTTTTCTCATGCAACAAAGTTGGTCACTTTGCATCCAAGTGTCCTACAAGAGTCAAGAAGTTCAGATTAGATTACAAGCCTAAGTACACTAAGGAATGCTATCATACTGAAGATGGTGTAACTGATGATTATTTAGGAGAAGATGAGATTGGATACATAGCCATTAAAGGCATTGAGAAGATTCTTGAATAAATGGACAAAGAAGATGAAGAGAAAGCACAAGGGTTAGCATTAGTTTCCAAAGAAGACATCAGGACTGATTGGATAATTGATAGCGGATGTTCAAACCACATGACATGAGACAAAGATAGATTCGTACATTTGGACAAGTATAAAGGTGGCATGGCTATATTTGGTGACAACACTCCCAAACCTATCATAGGTAGAGGTTCTATCACCTTAGATGGAAAGAACAAGACAAATGATATTCTCTATGTTGATGGTTTGCATCATAACTTACTAAGTGTTGGATAGTTTCTTGATAAAGGATATCAGTTGGAATTCAAAAAAAACCAGTGCATTATCAAAAAAAAGAAGGAGACATGATTGCATCAGGTTCAAAGACCAAAGGTAATGTTTTCCAGCTTAAATCTGAAGTAAGTTATTTTGTTACAAAAGTAGATGACAGTTGGCTATGGCACAAGAGACTCTATCATATCAATTTTGACAACATAGTCAAGATAAGTAATGCAAAGGTAGTAAGAGACCTTCCTGGTATTGCAAGACCAGTTAACACCATGTGCAGGGAATGTGTGATGGGGAAGCCTGTGAGGACCTCATTCAAGAGAAAACAAGACTCTGTTGAAAACAAATTAGATCTAATACATACAAACCTATGTGGACCTACTCAAACAAGATCATACTATGGAGAAAGGTATTTTATTTTGTTTGTTGATGATTTCTCAAGGCTGATGTGGGTTGCATTCTTAAAAGAAAAATCTGAAGCCTTTGAGAAGTTCAAAGTATTCAAAGCTAAGGTTGAGAATGAATCTGGATTGAAGATAAAATTTCTGAGATCTGATAGAGGAGGAGAATTCATCTCTGACCAGTTTTATGACTACTATGAAGAACATGGAATCAAAAGATAGTTAAGTGCACCTAGAAACCCTCAACAGAATGGGATAGTAGAAAGGAGGAACATGATAATACTTGACACAGTGCGCACTATCATTATTGAAGGAAAGGTTTCCCATACCTACTGGAGAGATGCAGTTAATACAATAGTCTATACTATCAATAGAATACAATTGAGGCCAGGCGCAGACAAGACACCTTATGAAGTTTGGTTTTGTAATGTACCTACTGTAAAATACTTTAGAATCTTTGGAAGAAAGTGCTACATCAAGAGAGATGATAGCATTGGCAAGTTTGATGCTAGAAGTGATGAAGGTATTTTTCTTGGTTACTCTACTAAAAGCAAAGCCTATAGATGTTTTAATCTAAGATTAAAGAAGATCATTGAAAGTACTCATGTAAAGATTGATGAGAATTTTATGATTCAAGAAAGATACTATGAATGTGCTCCTATGATTGAAGATGAACCTAGACCCATCAATAAAGACACAGTTATTGAAGAAATGTTTGACTGTATTGATGTTTCATGCAACAATCCTGAACCAAGTCAAGAAGGATCACATATTACAGATGAGAGTGTCACTCCTAAGAACTCAAAACAAACATCCAAATACCACTCTAAGGAAGACACATTGGAGATTAGAGCACTAAATTCTTGACAAGATCCAAAGCAAAAGGTTCAACCATTGATGAAGAGGTATGCTTACTTTCTTAGATTGAACCCTTAAGTGTTGAAGATGTGTGCAAAGATTCAGATTGGAAAAGTGATATGCAAGAAGAATTGGATGAAATAATCAAGAATGAAACATGGGAACTGGTCCCTAGGCCTCATGACAAAAATGTGATTCGAAAAAAGTGGATATTCAGGAACAAGATAAATGAAGAAGGCATAGTGCTAAGAAACATAGAAAGATTAGTATGTAAAGGATATGTGCAAAGAGAAGGAATATATTACACTGATACATTTTACCTTATGAGATGACTGAAAGCTATCAAATTGTTTTTGGCCTATGCAACATTCAAGAAATTTAAGGTATATCAAATGGATGTTAAGTCAACCTTTTTGAATGGTGACTTGAAGGAAGAAGTCTACATAGAGTAGCCCTAAGGATTCAAACTTTTAGACAAACCAGACATGGTATGCAAACTAAACAAAGCACTATATGGACTTAAATGGAACCCAAGAGCTTGGTATGAGAGACTTGATGGTTCTTAACAAAGATAGGATTAAGAAAAGGAGCAGTAGACTGTAATTTATTCATAAGAGAGATAGATGAAGGACTACTACTCGTTGCTATTTTTGTTGATGATATTATCTTTGGAGGTAATGACAAACTTAGTGCAAAATTTGGCAAGGAGATGAAGAGTGAGTTTGAAATGAGTATGATTGGACCTATCAAATATTTCTTGGGATTAAATATAATACAAATTGACAAAGGAATATTCATAAATCAGTCTAAGTATGTGAAAGAGATATTGAAGACTTTCAAAATGGAAGATTGCAAACCAGTAAGAACCCCCATGATAATAGGAAGCAAGCTTTCTAAAGATGATGATTCCACAATAGTTGACAAGACACTATACAAGTCTATGATTGGAAAAATCATATATCTTACTCAATCTAGACCAGACATTTCCAATGCAGTTGGCATTGTTGGAAGATTTGCAGCTAAACCTAAACAAAATCATCTAATGGAAATAAAAAGAATATTTAGATACCTAAAGGAGACTATAGACTATGGTTTATGGTATCCTAACTCAGAGAATATAAAACTGCATGTATATTGTTGGTTGTATTCCCAGTTCTAGTCTGTTTGCCAAATTGTTTTTGGTCCTCATACTTGTTTCTTGCCTAGAAACAGAAGTCTCTCAGATTATTTGTCATTTCCCTATTGAAATCTTCATGTTTTCAAGTCAAAATCCATGTAAAAATACAAAGCCTCGAAACCCTAGGTCTTTTTTTATAGGCAAAAATGAGAAAAAACCCTAAGATGTTTATCACTTCTATTTTGGAGTTACTTTTTGGAATTCACTTAAGTCATGTGTTGAAAAGCTTGGTTTCCTAGTCGTGTAATCTAGATGGCATATTCCTTTTTCCCTTGAGACTTGGTGATTAGCTTGTGTCAGGATGTCTCTCACAAAATTAGAATATTCCTTTAGCTTTAAGAGACTTGGCGGAGCTCTTCATGTCGCGCAGTCGCTGAATGAGCAAATAGGTCAGCAGTTTGTGAAGGGGCCCACAGATAAGTCATGGTGTTGCAAGAAAAGGTTAGCAATTAGTGGTTCATCATGAGACTTGGTGATTTCTTTGTGTTGCATGATCACTAGATTGGTCTACAGTTAAGTAAGAAGTACAAAATTTATGTTGCATAGTCTCCAGAAAGAGTGGCGATTAAGTGAAAGATGTTGAGACTTCGCGACTAACAGTTTGAGACAAAAAATAGTCGGGTTGTTTCCGGATTGAACTACTGAGTCAGCTTTCCATTCAGTAATGTAGAGATGAGTGATGAATGAGACACGTTTCCAAAGGTGAGTTAACTAATGTGCTTGTCGCTTGGTCTCCAAATAGAAAAAGACTATTCAGCGATTAAGAGACTAAGTATAAGGGTCTTTGTTGTCGCATAGTCTCCAGAGAATCTAAGGGTATGATAGATTACTCAGTGATTCAGTGGAAGCCATTAGATTTAATGATTAAGAGATCCTATGGTGGTCACAAAGTCTCTAAATAAAAGGTCCCAAAGAAAAAGGTACTCGCGACTCAGAGATAAAGGTATGTCGCGTAGTCGCCAGATGAGCTGAAGGGTAAAAGGCTTGCCACATTGTCTCTGAAGGATTTAACACTTAACATAGGTGTTCAAAAATTAAGTGACTAAGGGTAGTTGCAGGGTCTTGTAAAGGAAAGTAAACACTCGGCAACTAGGAGATAACTATGAAAGCTAAAGATGAATGTTAGTCGCGGAGTCTCTGAATAAGATGTGAATTAGTTTTAACATCTAGTGAATTTGATTTGCACAGTCACGTGATCGCCAGAAGTAACTTTAGTTAACCAAGATGGGGAAAGTTACATAGTTGTTGAGTCTCTAGAAGAATCAGGGGTTAAGGACTTGGGTTAGCGACAAGGAGATTATACATAGTCGTGTAGTCGCTAGATATGAAATCATAAGAAAAGGCGGCAGTGGCTAACATGACAATATGAATCATTTAGCGTCCAATGAATAATCTTGAATATTGATTACTATGTAGAAAAGGTAGCTAAGATGTATGACAAAGAGCCAATCACATAAAGACATGTCATCTCCTTCAAATTTTATAAGGTTTTTCTGAGGATTCAGATATATGAATTTGATTTTCTGTCACACTCATGGAACTTTGGCTAGGTTTTCAATTAAATCCACAGCATGTTGAGTTGAAGATATGAATTGATGATTTTTCAAATGATGAGCCATGTACTTGGAATTGTT
Source organism: Thuja plicata (assembly GCA_018584345.1). NCBI lineage: Eukaryota > Viridiplantae > Streptophyta > Pinopsida > Cupressales > Cupressaceae > Thuja > Thuja plicata. Next base: position 739,093 of record MU223621.1, read on the forward strand.
ACCATAAAGAGCTGATTGAAAGTTCATTTTAACTTATCTTACTTTTAGAGTTTCAAAGTGAAGAAGTTCTAGGTATTCTGAGAAGAGAAAAGAAATTAGAAAGTTGTAGAGTTTTCTATTGATTAAAAGGCTTTGAATTTTTGAGAATTGTGCACAAGGGAGTAATGTGAGTCTTGTAAAGAGATTTGTTTCAATATCTATAAAGGAGAAGGGATTCAAATAGAGAAAACATGAGTAGATCAATTAGCGTAGCTTCAACTAGTGGGAGAAGTGAAGAGGCAGATGAAGAGGCAAAGGGAAAATGAAATTATTCTAATGAATTCCTCAGATTGCTTCCTGGTTCAACTCGGAACAAAAGAGAGAATGCTAATGTGCTTATAGATGATTATTGCAACATCAGAGATTCTGATACTCTAGGAACAACAAGTTTTTCCCTCTTTACTTATTTTTACAAGAATTCTGATAAAGCCATCCCAGTATCAAACCCTTGGACCTTTGGCTTGGCTAAGTTAATTGTTCCTGATGTCTACATAGATGTAGATGTGTTCTTAGGCCTCACTATTCATTATGATGTCTTGTCTAAGACAATTAAAAGGAATGATGGAACTGCCCTGCTCATCCTTAACAAAAATTTATTTATGCAAGCTTTTGGCTTATATAGTACTATGTCTACCAAGATTGACGTTACTAAGCAAGAATAGAAGTACAATTTGAAGCCTGGTATTGCTAGGGGACAGTTGTAGAAGCATATGCTTTAGGAGGTGAGAAAATATCTTGATCCTATGTCTGGAACAAGCCCTTATTACTTCAAGGACTTGCATTTCTACATTAAGTACATCGCCTATGCCCTGTGTAGAGTGCTAGGGATAGATGGGGAAGCAAAAAATATCAATGTTAGGATATTGATGATTATGGTAGACTTATAGGAGATGCATTCTAGCACCAGCTATGACTATATTCAACATATTATTGAAAAAATGCATGAGGGATTTATAGCAACTCGGAAGAAGATGGAGGACCTTAAGGAGAAAGAACCCAAGTTCTTACACTATTCCATCCTCATGTATCTCCTGTTGCATTTTAATTTTGTGATCATGGATGTAAGTAATTTGACCCCTCAGAGGTTTTATCAAGATGGACCTAATCCTATCTAGTTCTGGATAAAGATTTGGAATTATACATCTAGGGATTGTGATTACTATGCATTTCAGAATTGGATTGTGTATCTAATAGTACAGAGCCTGGGCATCAACAGGACAAGGATCCAAATTAAGATCATGCAGCTACTAAGGCCTAATGAATACTTGGATAAATGGGAGGGAGACCATAATTGGGGAGATTTCTTCTTAGAAGATAACTATACCATAATAAGGGTATATGGATGTATACATCCACCTCATATCTTGCCTTACCATGTGCCAACAAGAGTAGCTGCCATGGAATTTATATGGAAATTATTATTAATAGATAATGAGCACTTTGCATCACACAGGAAGGGGACCTTGACCCCTAGGAAGTTCAAAATTTCAAATTTTACTATTGGCAAAGGTGCCAATGATTCAGTCAGCCAGTGGTTGGAAAGTTGCAAAATGGGGGCAGCTTCATATAGATACATTGATCTTGAAGGCTTCATGGCAGGAGTCAGAAAATTATATACTCCCACAATCCCCAATATAAATTTCCATTGTGAATGTATTGAAGAGGATGCAACAAGAAATATTCTTGATGAAGATGAGATCAAGACAAGGAGAACAAGGATTTAGGAGTTGCTGAACCTTGAAAGAAAAATCAAAAGAAATGGGTTATCTTTTGGAGGTTTTTACCCTAATCTTCCATATTTTGACAGGATAAAAGCCATGATTGATAATTATTATGTGCTTAGTCAACAACTTGAGACTGTTCTTGATAAGAAAGGTGCCCAGGGGCCAGATCATTTAGAATCTGAATATGATAGTAGTAGTGACAATGATTATGCCCGTCCTACTAGATACGTTCAACCTCAGCAAGATGTTGCTGAGATACCATAGTTACAGGGAACTGAGGGCCACATTGTTGATTTGATAGAGGCCACACAACCTGATGATGTAGAGGAGCCTTTATCCAAAAGGTAGAAAATGGAAGTAGGCCGGCCCTCAGTTGAGAAGAAAGAAAATAAAAAATAAAAAGCAAGTGCCCTAGTGCCTGGAAATAGGTTATATGACCATAACCTAAGAAAATTGATTAGGCAAGGCAAGAAAAAGAAGCCTAATATGGAGGAGAAGGTGGAATTACCTCTTAAGGCTTGTGTTGATGAAAGACTGATACATCAACAACAATTTTTAAATGATGATAACTTTGTCAAGACTGGGGAGTTTAAGGACTTCCTAAGATGGTACAAGAAAGAGAAAATTAGAGCTCAGTTGACTATTGATGGGGAAGAGACAATAAAAAATGAGGCCCTGGTGGCCCTACAGTCTTATGACCCAGACAGTGAGGACATCTCACTTGAAGAAGTCAGAAAATTGGTGTTAGACAGTGGCATGTTATTGGCTGAGGGTTGGGACTTTGCATCTACTTTCATAATTGATCAAATAAGAAAGTAGCCTGATCTGAAGATGGCCAGTGAGGTACAAATGGGAGATGTGATCAAAGGATTTGGGTATAGCCCAAAGTCTCAAGCTTTTGCAATGTGGAGCCTTTCCCCAAAGGATCAAAAATCTCAGCTGGTAAACATTCAAGAAAACATGGTAGGCAACCAAATGGTATGGTCAGTGCAAAATACAGGGGATTTGGAAATATCCCAAATCATGACACATTGGGCACACTTAAATGAAGACAAAACTAAATAGCTGTCTGATAAGTGTAGCAAATTGATAGAATAAACAAGTGCATTAGCCAAAGACTGACAATTGTGCCACATCAAAATACACTAGCAAGGATAGGTGATTGAAAGATTATTGAAGGAATTAGAAGAGAAGCCTAAAATGGTATATGTGCCTGCTCCACAACCTTTGCAAATTGAAGATAAGGCAAAATCAAAAGAAGTGGTTGAAAGGGATGATATAGGAGATAAGAAGAATGAAATTTCCTTGAGTGCATTAAGGGGAATTTTACAACATAGGATTGAAGTCTTGAAGGATAAGATTGATGTCATCCTTAATGCCTATAATAAATTGCCAGCTTTGCATATAGAGGTAATGGGGTATCTTGCTATTTTGAACCCCTATTTTACCAAATGGTCTACCAGGGTTCAGTTGTTTGAAAAGCTGGCATCTTTGCAAACCCTAAGATCAGATTTGCCTGAGATAGTAACAGAGGTGGAGGATGAGATCAAAAAGGTCAATTTTTCTCTCTCATTCTTTAAAGGAAAATTAAATCAAATAGAGATTAAATTGAGTCTATTTTCTACAGATTTTAATAGATTTATTCCTTCCCTAAGAGGTGAAGATGATCAGGTAAAGGCCTCAGATGCCTGGAGGAATGAGTTCGACAGCAAAATGCCTAATAATGAGGAATTTATTGTGGGATCAGATTTGGATGTTGAAGGATTCAATAAGATATTAGATGAAGCCTTTAAGGCAGAAACTGACATTAATAAGTTTTTAATGGATGTTAAGGGCATTACTGATGTTAGATGGGAGCGACAAAAAGCACAAGTATAGGGTACTCAAGACTTCAAGTGGCCAA
>MU223621.1:780110-810285 GCA_018584345.1 Thuja plicata
ATTCATTATTGCATTTAGTTCCATTACATGTTTTAGTTGCATTGTTACTTCATTTTAATCATTATTCATTACCATTGCATATAGTTACATTTCATTCATTTAGTTGCATTGTTAAGTCCTTAAACATTTTTTTCATTCATTTCATATTCATTTTTCATTTCACAAATCATATATGCATTTACATTTATTTATCATCACATTACATCAATACATGATCAAATATATCCATCTATATGCATTAACACATCACATCTAACATCTATATATATCTACATCTCATCCGTGCATCACAAATACGTCAGCATATTCATATACATTCATCTCATCCTGCATATTAGTCATAAATATCATATAACATCATAATGCATCCATACATCCTGCATAAACATCACATCATATAGGATCATAAATAAAGTCCATAAGGTCCAAATAGTCCACAAAGTCCATGTATATATCTAAAAATGTCAAAATCATACATAATGTGTCAAAAATGTGTATCAAAAATGGTTTGAGATGAATCATGATAGTGGCCGTGATGGTCTTGCACCACTGCTGGGACATGGTGGTAATCCCACCGATCCCTAAGAGCCTCATCATGTGCTCTTTGTCTGTGCTCTCTCTGAGTACACTGGCTATCGTGCCTCCTTTGGCACTACACCATAGTAGAGCCCCATATAGTATGCGGCCTCTCATCCTCTCTGCCCAGCCTCTCTCTGCGCTGCCATGGCATCTTCCATCATCTACCCTACACCCACAACCCTGCCTGCCAACCAAGCTATATCTTGATCTGCCCTATAATCCTTCACATGTCTCTATGCCAGGTCTCTCTCTATTGTAAGAGTTGCTATCTATGCTGACATCACTGCCAGCTCCTCATCAAGATCACCATGCTCCTCAAAAATGGAAAAATCACCACTATCCACCCAAGCCTATAAAATGTCTAGTGCTCTCTGAGCATTATCTCTCTGAGCAGTCTCTGCTGCCAGCTCCCCCTATACCCTATCCAACTCTATCTATAAGCTACTCCCTATGGCCTGTGTTGTATCTAGTACCCCCTACAACCTCTGAATCTCTAATTGCATGCTCACCTTGGTCGCCTGAGATGTCACTAGAAAGCCCTGTACTCTGCCGAGCTTGGTTCACAGACTGTCCTGCTCTGCTATGAATGTATCATGAGTATCCTGGGCTACATAGCCCACTGGTGGCACCTGTCCCGATGGCCCCTATGGCCCCTATCCCTATCCTAGTGGCCCATGTGGCCCCTGTACCTGTCCTGGTGGCCCATGTGGCCCCTATATTTGCCCTGGTGGCCCCTATTGCCCCTGTGGATCATCCTATCCCTATACCTGAGCACCTAGCACTATGGGAGGCTGCCCCCCTATGGGTATCTCAACATGTCCTCTCTGCCTCAGTGCCGGAACCCTAGGCCAAACTCTCCTCCCTTTGGTCCCTCCTCTGCCTCCCCCTCCTCGTCATCATCATTCTCCTAGCCCTCCCCATCTCCTCTGGCTCCTGGCTTCTCATCCTCTTGTACAATCCCTTGGACCATCAGTCTAATCGGCCTATGAGTATCCCACCACTGAGCATATGCTAGCACTACACTTGCATCCTGTAAAGACTCCTTTTCTCGGACCCATGGGACCTCGATCATCCCCATAAATGATGCTCCTACTATGTGGGGATTAACCCCCATCCCCTAGATACTCCCCACCTCTCAAGTCACCAATGGATGTGGGAACCTGTCTGGAATAGCCTCCTATATCTGCCCCATCTATCTCCGTAGCTTGGTCAGCATGTATCTGGAGATCATATATGTCATTGTCCCAATCAACCAATAGTCGATCTAAACAAACCTCATAATATGAGTCATAAAACTCATCCACTACGTATTCATCCTGCTGTGGGATCTCATGACCCTAGGCCTCACACCCCGCATAGGATTCTTACTGTATCTCCCCCATCTTGTCTAGTCGTCGTCACCAGTATTTGACTGAATCTATGGCCTCATAGCTAATAGGTGGCCTATACCTGCATACAAATGACCCGTAAGCCACTTGGGTCTCGCGATGTCTAATTGGTCATATGATGGCAATATTCTCCCATGCCCATACTAGAAGAAGCATGCACCTGGGACCTAGTGCCCTACCCCTATGGTAAGCGCACATATGTAGATCATAATATAGTTGGTCGAGACTGGTGTAACCCTAGCAGTACTGGTCTCCATCCTCAACCATGTTGCTAAGAACCCATACCCAACCCATAGGGAATCCCTTGCCTGCATGATCAGGCATCAATCGTCCCCCTATCAATCCAGCTAAGTATAGGGACACCCGCTACAATCGTGGCTCCATCTCCATCGTCCCCTTCCAAGACATCCACTATCATGTGGTAGGAAGATCTGCATATCTCTGACCAAATGTCATCTCCATATATGGTTGTAACCCCTTGATGCAGTACTCAGGTATTAGCCCCTGAATCAGCACTCTATAAATCCTCCACACGTCGTGAAGGGTGATCGTTGCTTCCCCTATCGAGAAGTGAAAGCTCAACTTGGTACTATGACACCTCTCGATCAGAGGAGACATGACCGCATTATGTGCTCACAAATGAGGCCAATTTCATATGTGCTCAAGCCCACATAATGTCACAATCCCCCACTCAGCTGTCGTCAACTGCTGCTCCAGCTCCATAGTTGTTGGGTAGCACTCTCTCACCTAAAAAGTGATGGTCTCCTCCTACATCCAACAAGCAACATCAGATAGCATTTTGGGGCATCGAATAATGCTCCCAGACCCTTGTCTTCCCTCTTCTTCCTCTCTTTTCTTCCATTTTTGGGTCAATCTACGTAGACGGCAGTTGACCCTCGTAGATGGCAGACTTTCATAGTCGCTAGTTTGCGGAGCCGACAGATCTTCGTAGACATCAGTCTACAAAGACGGCAGTTTCTGCTGTCGCATTTTTGCCAAGAAAATGATGAAGTTTTAACTCCACCATCTCTACTGTGCATTTTCTCTCTTCCCCTACTCTCATAGATAGAGATCGATCAATCTTCATCTGCATAGACACTGATAGCAGATTGGTCATTTATGAGGACGGTGATCTATTGATGATCGTCTGCATAGATGGTGGTCAGGCGACCACCGTCTATGATGCGCGCCAACTTTTAGATGCATTAATGACACCCTAATGACCTATGAAAGTGTTAAATGCATAATTGATTGAGAAGTGGTTGACTACTCACCGGTGGTCCCGCATTTGCTGGTCACTAGTGCACCCGGATGCACTCTCCATGCTGTGTTGCCATTGCTCTCTTCTTTTACTCTCTTTTTTCTCTTTGTGGGTGAGAGTGACTTGTCTATGGGCCACGATGGACTATTTATAGCCCCTTGGGCCCCATTTCTTCTGTATGTCTCCCCAGTCCCCATTCTTGTCCCCATTTTTCCTCCATTTTCCTTGGACACACCATGCAATTGGTCTACTTTCCCTATTTTTTTGCCTTTTTTGAGAAAATTTTATTAAAAAAATTATATTTTTTCCTATTATTTTCTCGAGGGGGCGCACTCCTCCACTCTCACTACCGTAGGTTTTCCTGACCTCTTTGGGGCATCTTATTTTCTTTTCTTTGATGCAACACCACTTTCGATGCCACATCAAAGAGGGGCAAAATGTCAAAGTCTAAAATTGTCCTTATATTAATTTAATTAATATTCCCATAATATTATAGTTAATTTTAATTAATTATATTTGTTATATTCTTCTATCTATTTAATTAAATTTATTTATTTAAATACATTATCCCTCATTAATCCCTTTAAATAAATTTTTAATTTGTTTATTCCTCCATATGACTTAAATTCTACTAAACCAAATTAATCTAAATTTTTAAATTTAGATTAAGCTAATTTGAACCTAGATCCTACCCTACCTCACAACACTCTAACCAAAGAGACCTATTCACTAATTAACTAAGGTTAATTAAGCTAATTTATTGATTCCTACACCAATTAGTCCTAATTATTTGTTCACACATGTGTGAGCAAATTTCCAAAAATCCACTTTTCCAAATAATCCTTATTTGGTGCCAATAAGGTTTCTTACACTCATGATGACACCTTCTTACACTTTCTAAAAGTGTTCTATTGGTCCAAAACTCTTACACCCTATTGACGAGACTTTGTGACTAGGTCCGCCAATAGGTGTAAGTTGTCACCGGGTACCGGCCAACTTCTCCTATAAAGGTTGTGAAGGGAAATGAGATTCCCCAAGCCTCCAAGCATGTGAGAGTCGGGTCTTGATAGTACGGGGCTTGGTTGGGAGATGTGACTATTTTTTGAGGTGGATAGCTGGTTATCTTCAACTCATCAACTCTGAGGATTCAGGTAAATGGGGTTTCATCCAAGCATGCTTTCACTTAACAAATAAACTTAAAAAGATCTTGTAGAGTTAGAAATATTTCATCTACCTACAATTATGCTAAACATTCAAAACATCGACAATGGTCCAACACACTACACTAAATACCAAAGAAATATACAACCAATAGCTTATATTTTATCAGTAGCATAGAAAGGAAGTCGTTAATCTACTTTAAGCATTAGAACAAAGGACACGAAGAACATAAAACATAAAAATACCATCAACCCAGAAGACAAAGTGCCAACAACATCATTGAGAGAACCCTTTCTTCTTCATTAAATCCTTCCAGCAAGCACTGGTGCATGGTACAATGATAACTCCTGAGGAGCATTTAACTGCTGAAAGCTTAAAATTATGGAGCAATGAGCTCTTCAACTAGGAAATGAGAAAAAATTTCCTTGCTATTAACTATGGACTACAAAATCATCAATTTTTCCGACCCTTGGAATGAGGTTAGACTTATTATTTATACACATCTTTTGACATAACCCTAACCCTAACTTATTTTACATTTTTACAATAAAATACAATATCCGGTGGCTGGTACTACCTGCACCACGTTATAAAAATCCTCAAGATGGAAAGGCCTGGCATATCAGAAGAATAAGACAAGAAGGATGGAGTGGAAGAATCGACCATGAGAAGAGAGCCAAGAAGGAGAAAGAAGAAATCCAATCCCCTGAGGATCGAGGATACATGCCGCATAAATGAGAAAGTGGCACCCTATCTTCGGTGCACCAGGTGTATCTCTAGAGTGGCACCTTGGGAAGACCACCTGTCAGAACCTCCCTTCGAGCTGATGTGCCTTGTTTTAGTTACCCAACTTCTCACAACTTTTACTGCAATGAAAGTGACCGATCTGCATTGGGATCCGAGACATGGGTCACATGAATAATTAAAAAATATGGGATCTAGAACTCCAAGATCTGGGAACTCACATTCCAAAAGATTAAAGAATACAAAATATGATGTCGGGCCAAATTCTCCCAGATCCGGAGAACTTTATTGACTTATATTTTCTCCCAAGCTTCTAACACTTGGCTAATGCTCTCCTAATCTATGCTTCGGATGCTATCACATCTTCTACGGATAGCCTCCATTGCCTCCTCAACCTCTCCGGCCCTGTTCCCAAATTTGTTCACCATCTTGATGGTATCATGCAACCAAATCATATTCTTTGACAACCAGGACATCCTGCCTTGATCAAAATCTCCACCCGGTGGATATAGGGACTCCATCCTTTTTTCAAACTTACTAAGGACATAGTCCTCTTGGGTACACATTTTGGTGGTGAAGGGATCAAATTATGATACCCCGACCATGAATGTTTTGAATAAATCCAAGGGATATTGGGCAGCTTTCAATTTCTCTTTTATGGTCTTAACCAGTTCCTTGCAAACCTCAATTTTAAGGGCATGTCTGGAGTACTAGACCTGGAGGGAATCATACGATTCTTCTCCCAAAATTCTAGATTCTGTGGCAACCTCTTTGCCAATGCTACAAATCTCCTCCATCTTGGCCTTCCATTTTTCATATTTCTCTAAGTCTAGATCCCATACCTGAGCGGAGATTCTTGCTTGGCTAATGGTGAGATCTACCCTATAAAATTCTAGGAGGGATGCCGCCAAAAATTCTCTCATCACCGTTATTTTCTTGGCTGCCCACCCGTCCACTGCTTGTACCTTTTTCTTCATCATGCGTAGTGAGTCCATGTCACCCTGTGCAAGCAGAAATCCAGAAGAAGGGGTTCTGGGGTGGACTTCGGCCAAAGGCCTTTTTAGTTCTGCCAGAAGTGCAAGGAGATTGGCATTTGTTTCTCTTTCCTCTTGCAACTTCTGACCCTAATTTGCATACCGGGCCTCTATAGCCTTGGTAGCCTCTTTTAATAAGTCAAGCTCTCCTTGCTTGTCTCTTTTCCCTAGCTTGACCTCTATTATAGTGTAGCCCTCAGGCCTCATGGCCGCTACATCTGTATTTGCCGGGGGTGTTGCAATGACCACAACTATACTACTTGTTGGGTTGGTCAAGAGAGTATGGACCACCTATGCCCTTTTGGGCTTCTTTGTTTTGACATTCTTGGCCATCATTTTGGCCAGTGACAAAGGAGTGTCTATAGGGGCCACTGGAGCCTTTCTCTTCTTAGTTTCTACCAACCATTAGGGCAGCTGGGGCAGCCTTGCTACCAATTCCTACTCACTAAGATTCATGTCTGAATCTGGCGGCACATTCCCTAAGTTTATATTTTCTTCTGGCTCCTTTTCTTGTTCTTGTTCCGGTCCCTTTCTTTCTTCCTATTTTCTGGAACCTTTTGTATTTTCCACCACACTGGCATCTTCTGCAAAATCACCTAGAATATTGTCTCCGGTTTCCATCTCTGTATTCTTAGGGACTTCATCTTCCCTGGTGATATAAGAAACCTCTTCAATTTCTTCTCCTGGGACCTCCTGGTCCATTGATTTCTGTTGCTCTTGGGCCTTACCGACCTCACCTACTTCAACATTCTCCTCCTCCATTGGGACATCTTTTTGAGGTGGGTGGGGTTGCTAGCCAAAGTTTAACAAGGTGGCAACTATTAAAACCTCCCCGAAGGTGATTCAGGGTACTTGGTCACTTGAAGTCTCCAAAGGCACCTAGACCGTGATGGTTGGAGGTACAGTTGTTCTTTGGGGTCCGGGTTCTCCTTCCATTGGTGGCTGAAGTGTAGGTTGCCTTGGAAAATCTGTGGTCACCTAGATCGGTATCCTTTCATGTTCATGCCCTATTTTGGTTTCTCCTTGAGCCTCTTGCTCGGATGCATCTTCTTCTTCGGGAATTTCCTTTTTTTCAGGGGCCTCTTCTTTATCTTGAGCCTCAATTTCCTTCACTATAGTATCAACACCTTACCGGATCTCCAGAAGCTCATCCGCTAATAATGTGTCATCAAAATCGTCGTGCGGCAGAGAGGAGTCTGAGATATCCTCAATTTTGGGAGAATCCAAACTTACATCCACCGGGGGCTTCTTGGGCATACCAAGGGTAGTGCTTGGTGTGGTAGTCACAACTACTTTCTTTCTCCTAGTTAGAGAAGCCCGAGTGTCCAAAATGCTGGAAGACTCTACCTCAGAAAAATTCTACCTATTCATTATCGCTGAAAACAAAGGGGGTCCTGTTAAGCGAGCTAATGCCATTGGAGTAATTAGGAGACCGACAACCACCTGCATGCTAATTTGTTGGATGGACAACTTTTCCGCCTCCATCTGATCATGTAGCTTTTCAATTAGGAGTGTCATAATCTGAGGGGATGCCTTGGGCACTGAGACTCCTTCTTTTTCCTTTCCTTTTCTCACACTTGCTTTAGCGGGCATGGCAGACAAAGAAGGTCCAGCACTAGCTGAAGAAGGGATGGTCTTCTTGACTACTACTTTCTTGTAGGTGCTTTTGGGGCACACACAGGCAAAATACTTGTGGCTTGCTTCTATGATGGGGTAGTATACCCCTTCAATCATCAAATCCTCTAGAGTGGCCCAATCCACTAGACGGAGGTCCAATTTTTCCAGCCCCTATCTTTCATACGCTGGATCGTCCAACGGTCTGTAGTCATTGCAAACTTTGAGAAAGTCCAAAGTTCTAGCACCTCCATGAGTCCTTTTCTCATTCCTATATATTTCCAGGCCCTGAGATCAAAGCTATCCTGGAAATCTGCCCAGAAGTCTTCAATGTATTCTTCATGTGGGGGGGATGCCCTAGGTAATGTAACAACAATCTTTTCATGGGGATCATAATTCTTCCAGGCATGGTTGCATTCAACCACCCCCAATCCTTTTAACTCATTTTCTGCCACCCAAACTATGGCAAAGCTGCATGTATAATCCCCGCAAGTGAAGGGGAATGGGACATTAATGACCTTCTTCACTATGAAGAGGGTGTGCAGATCCATCATTTGCCTGCAGAATTCTAAAAGAATAATCCTATCCGTGCAATACCGGGGAAGGAGGTAGGACTTCCCATTGAAGCCTGACACCCTGATGTATGTATGGTGTTGGAATTGAATAAAATATTGGCCATAAGAATTGACCAGTGTCATTGCTGCCTATGAGAGGCGGTACCCAGAATCTCAGATAAGTGTAAGAATGTTGTGGTAAATGAAGGCGTCATTTACCTAGCAGAAGTTCTTGAAGTTAAGCTCCCACTGCAACTGGGGATAATGATTCCAAGGTATGACCTGTCCTAGACTTTTCCTGAGTTCTCCAACTATTCCTAGGCCCTGAAAAGCTAGCCTTTGTTGTGCCAATGCCCACGGCACATATGAAGTCATAAAGAATTCTAAATTCTGGGTGATAGTCTTCATTTGTGTATCTACATGATTGGATATAATTTCCGCCAAGTTGAAAGTCCTGTTGTGCATTATTATGTAGTATAGGAAATAATACATCCATGCCGAGAATTCTCAGGTAGGGGGCCATTCGAAGATCCTGCACAAAAATATTATGCCCTCTTGAATGGGCTCCTTGAAATCCCTGCGTGGAATTTCCAATTTCATCCTTTATAGTCTTTCTTTGGAGACTTCAACCAATTATTGTTGAGGTGTTGCTGGGAAATGGTCTCGGCCTCACCAAATTCCTTGAGTGAGCTGGCCATGGTGAAGATGGCAGACCCTTTGAACTATGGAATTCCCAACTCAGAAACAAAGGTGGGGGCATCCAATGTGATGATGGTGGCGGGATATTATAGCGGCCGGGGATCTGGAAGTAAAACTGAACGAGTGGCTGCATTGTACAATGCCACTAGCTACTGGATAAGCTTGGGTGATTTCATTAAGCATGGAAAGTTTGTGGCCTCGATGATGCTAGAGGAAGCTAGGAAAGTGGTAATTTTAGCCCCCTGTTCCTTTAACCTATAAGTGGTCTGTATCAGACCCTGTAATTCAGCCCAACTCCCAGGGTCTAGATTTGTTATTTCATGGACTTTGGAGTCTATCTTGGACCCTGCAACACCTCCATCTTTTAGATACTTGGAGGTCAGAGGCAACTTGGCCAAAATTCTTTCCATCTTTGATTTTGTGGCTGCCCGGGTAGAGGTGGTTGGTAGTTCCGGACTATCAGGAGGTGCAAAGTCATCAAACATTTTGAATCCGCTTATCGACAACCTGCAAGATAGGAAAATCATCAAGACACATAAATATAAATTAAGACTCCAGGAAATTCACTACCAGCCTGCACCTATCAAGTAAATGTTAGCACCTATATCAAAAGTTCTGGAGTATCTAAAAATGAACATAGCTTAAGAATTCCAGAGTATGCGGACACGGTGATGAGAAAAAGTAGGAGATAAGATCCTGCTAGGAGTCCAGAATCTGGGCAAACTAGCCATTGCTAAAGTGATTGGCAATGAACCGTACTCTGGTTGACATGCACTGGCATGTGGGAAAATGGTAGGTGATGTAAAGACAATTATGAGATTGATTAGGACAAGTGGGCCAACACGGGGCAAAATTGAATGCCAGAATGGACACATTTTAAATACCATACATGGGAAATTAATCTCACCATTAATGTGATGAGATAGAGGAGAGAGAAATCCACCATGGTTCAAACCAGTGAGGTGTCAAGTTTGAACCATGGTGACCTTGTCTCATCGAGCTCTATCCCGTCGGGTTGAAATTCATGACAGAGCATGAAGAACTCACAAACTCTGAGGGATATACACAACACATATATACAAAATATACATAAGATGTATAGGGGGGCCAAGGGCTGAAGTGTATATACATAAGATTACAAAAAATATACACCATATACATCAATATACACCAAAAAAAACATGAAGCAGCTACCCTAAAATAAAGCCAGAACGTACAGACATCTACACTATCTTACACCTACATAAAGGGCAAAAAACCCTCTGGAAAGGCCAACCCACCAACGGGTGGTAGACCAAATGATAGGAAATACAAACAAAAATGAAACAAAAAATAAAACAAATGGAGACAAAAAACACAACAAACCAACAAGAAACAAAAGCAAAAAATAAGGAAAGAACCAGAAGCACTAACCTGGAATCCAAAGAATGACAAAGGGAAGAAGCACTGAGACCACTCTGCAATAGCTTTGACCTCCAATGCCATGAATAGCTACTGAAGATCAATTTGTTGTCACCCACTAAGCTCATAGGAACTCGCACTTAATTCGCATTCAAATTTCCTTTGAATCGCTCTGAAAACTCTAAGTGTTTTTTAATCGCAGTAACTATGAAAATGACATGTAAATCTTATTTATACCCAAGGTAAAAAGCAAGTTACCTTCTCTCCAAAAACTTCAGAACAGGTGAACCTCTGGACTCCGGGCCCGGGGATTCCAAACAACCATGTCTTCTTACGAGAAGGAGACATTGTGGCAAAGAATCCTGGAGTCCAACTTCCAGAAAGAAAACCACCAACTCTAGGACCAGGTCCTAGAGACATGAAATGCAAAAGAAAAAACAAAAAAAACCCTCTAGGAAGAAAAATCCCGGAGAAGAAAACAAAAAGAAACAAGGGCAAAGAAAACAAGGCAAGAACCAAAAGCAAAAAAAAAGGGGGGGACGCAATATTTTGCACACAAAATGTAGGGACGGGTATGCAGGGCATAACAAATGGAAACTACCTAGGACAAATGCCTTAGTGCATTTGAGAACCATAGAATATCTAGTTAGCAAAACCAGAATAAATTGTTACTCAAAGCATCTTGCTCCCAAGGTGTTAAACGTCTGAGAAAATTTGGCCATACGCGATTCAATCCATGATCTTTTCATCAGTTATGAAGTGTGTGCTTTGGAAGGAAGTCAAGTTGATGACCTCTAGGAGAATTAGAGAAGAGGCACTAACTATACTAAACCCAAAGTCATCAATTTCGCTCATTTCTCCTGGATACCAGAGTCTCATCCCATTTTTCCTTTTGTTACTTTATCTCTTTTGTGTGGGAGGGCGGTACTTCTTTCACCATTGAGATTAAGCTTAGCTAAATTCAATGGTGGTACTTCTTTCACCCTTTCACACACCTTAATTTTCTAAATGGGGAAGGAAAAATCCAAACCTGAAAAGAATCATTAAAATTTCAAACTTGGGTCAACCAACCAGTGCGATCGATCTACCTTCGGTGTGTCCGATTACTTGTTCCTTTATAATTTTGATTTAACTGATTACTGGACTTCTAGGGATAAATCTAATGAAGACTACTCATAATTTACCACCAAAATTGCAAAATAACTCTGGAGGAGGCCAGACCAATTCCACCATACTAATAAAAGATTCAAAGTTCATTGGCACGCCAAAGGCACCATCCTGGAGACTAGATGTTATGTGAAGCATACCAGCCTACGAAAGGGGAGAAAAATAATGGAAACCCAAAAAAGAACAAAAAAAAACTAGAAATGAAACCAAAGAGAAGGGGCAGTCCTAGAGGATGGCCAAAAAAACTATTTATAAACAAGGCACCCCCAAACGGGGACACCGAGAAAGAAATATTTACAAGCGAGAAGATTTACATAAAATATAATTCAGGGCAAACCTGCCTCATTCAAAGTAATGTTTGAGAAACTATCTATTGAAAGGCAATGGGATAGGTTATCCAATCATGGTATTAAGGTGATAGGTATTTTCCCCGCAGATCTCTAAGATCAAGTATGGTCTGAGCCAGAGGCATTGGAACTTGGTGTGCTTTCCTTTCTTTTCCTGGGCTTTATCCCACAAAAGGACCAAATTCAAAATCTGAAAGGCCTTATATTGGGCTCTTCGGTCAAACCATCATTTTACCACTGCTTGGTGATGCGCAAAATGTTCAATGGTTGTGTCGCATTGTTCTTCCATCCATACCAGATTCAGGAGTCGAACCTCCACAATATTATTCCAGCTACTGAATTCTTGAATAAATTTTAAAACTGGGATCTGTAAGTTAATTAGGAACACTAGATTCTGGCCATAAACCAGATGGAATGGGGATTTTCCTAGGGTGGCCTTAATTCAAATGCAATCTTCCCAGAGGAAAAATCTCAGCTTTTGGTGCCAGTGCTGGGGATTCTGTTCTAGCAGGTGTTTGATCACTTTAAGTAGATTTTTATTTGTTGATTCAACAACACCATTCCCTTGGGGTAATAGTTGTTGGAAAAATTCAAAGTGATCTTCTAGTCGTAGGTCCATTCAAGTAGTTGTGCTAAAGAAAATGCCAGAACATTGTCACATACTATAGTGAAGGGCATTCTGAATCTCATGATGATGTTTTCTTTCAGGAATTTGATAACCATGTCTATCGTGTTATTTTTGCAAGGTATGGCTTCAGACCACCAGTTGCAGTAATCGGTTGTAGTTAGGATGTATTGGTGGTTGGAAGACGAGTTGGGGTTGATTTCCCTAATAAAGTCAAATGCCCATTGGGCAAAAGGTCTAGCTTCAAACACTGGCTGTAAGGGCATAGCCAGGTTATGCTCAGGATGTGCCATGGTTTGGAAAGTATGGCACTTCTGTATGTGAGTGTAGACATCTTTAAATATGGAGGGCCAATAGTATCTGGCCCAAAGGATTTGATGGGTGGTGGCATCGACTGAACCATGCCTGGTCCCAAACTGCCTATGAAATTCTTCAATGATTTTTGCAGCTTGGTCTGTGTTGATGCACCAAAGATACACCCCTTCATATTCCTACGGTAAAGCGTGAAGTTTTTGATCATAAAATGGGCACTTTTCATCCATAGGGTGCAAAATTTGTTGGGAGGCAACCCCTCTGGGCATCTTTTATTTAACAATAAGTACACCAAATTAGTGTACCATGGGTCTTGAGTGATAGACTCCACTGTGTATGTTTGACATTCTATGTGGGGAGTCTCTTCTTCCATTGCTTGACTTAGTCCCTGGCCTCAGACTATCTTCATGAGTTTAATTTCTAAATCATATTCCTAGAGGATGGCCATCCATTTCCCCTGTCTTTCACCCAATTCACTCTACATCAGCAGAGATTTTATAGCTTGGTCTGGGATGATAGAAAGAACCTTACTATAGAGAATGTAATGCTAGAAATTCTTCATGGCATGAACAAGAGTGAAGGCCTACTTTTCCAATGATGAATACCAGACTTCGATATTCTTGAAGGGGGAGCTCATTAAAGATATTGGTCATTCTTCCCCTTCAACCTTTTGGGTCAATACTGCCGTAGCAAAATGCGGCAAGGCAAAGGAGTAAATATAAAATAGGAGGGAGTATTCTGGACTAGCCAAGACCGGTACCTCCATTATTGTCTATTTAATCTGGGTGAATGCCTACTTTCCTTCTAGACTCCACTCAATTTTGGTGTCTTTCTTCATCATCTCGTTGAGTGGCTTCATGATATCAGGAAATTTAGTGATGAACCACCAAAAAAAGTTGATCTTTTCAAAGAATGATCACATCTCTTTCTTGCTATTGGGCATTTGCAGATTTATCAGCCCTTCAACTCTCTATGGGTCAATGGATATACCCTTCTCGGAGATGATATGCCCGAGCAACTTCCCTTCAATGACCTTGAATATGCACCTCTTGGGGTTGTGGGATATTCTATACTGGCCACATCTCTCATAGATCTAAGCGAGGTAGGTAGAATGGTCATGCCTATCCTAGGAAAAGATGGTCAAATCATCCATATAGATGATTATGCACCGGTTCACAAGGCCCTCAAATGCGATGTCCATGGCCTTCTAAAATGTGGTCCCTACATTAATAAATTCGAAGGGCATTTTATGATATGCAAACATCCCCCACTTGGTGGTGAACATCATTTTGTCAAAATATTCATACTTAACCATGAATTGGTTATAGCCAGAGTATCCATCCAAGAAAGACATCATTTGGGATCCATTCACTATCTGCAACACCTCATCCAACGAGGGGAGAGGGTGATTATCTTTCTTGGAGGCTCTGTTCAAATTTTGGAAATCCATGCAAAGGCATATTTCACCGTTCTTATTTCTCACAAGGATTAAGTTGGAAACCCACATAGTATGCCAGATTGGAAAGATTATTCAGATTAACAATAGTTTTTCCACCTCCTAACAGATTAGAGACTCGATCAATGGGTTGACTGGCTATTTCTTTTGCCAAAAAGACTTAGCATCAGGTTTTAGTGAGATGGTATGAGTCATAATGGATGTGTCGTATGTTTTGAAATCCTCATACCCCCACACAATCATGTCTATGTATTCTTGAAGAACCATGAGAATCTTCTCCTTCTCCTCAGGGAGGCAGGAGGTACCAATGTGTATCATTTTTTCTTCACCAGGCTGGCTGATGTTCACTTTCTCAAATTTTCCTCCCTCAAAGGAGGATGATATCTTTTCTTAGCCCCAAGGGTCCAAGTCAAAGATTCATTCAAGTGCAACCATCCCCTTTGGGATGGTGTTGGTAGGTAGGTCCATAATCTCATCATCTTCATCACCCTATCCAGTGTCATCGTGGTCTCGTTCCTCCACTATCTGGTCTTTGAAAACACCAAAATTGGCCATGAAAGCCAAGATATACTGATCTTCCTCAAAAAAATGAAAGTGGGTGACATTATCTAAAATGGACAGGGTGAGGACCATCTCAATAGAAAATATCCAGAGTCGTGAGCCATCCATGGGCTCAAGTGTGCTGGCAGAAACAACAAGGGCATCTGGGACATAATTATGTCATCGGGGAATGAGATCAATGTCGAAGGCTTCAAAATCCTCAATAAGGCTCCATGCACGATTGTGGTATACAGCCATCCTTTTATCATGACATGTGTACTAACTCTGGACTTATTTGACAATCAACTCTGAATCACCCAGGGCCCGGAGGTGAGTGATTCCTTTCCTTATGCAAATAGGAGTCCAAGGACTAAGGCCTCGTACTCTATAACATTGTTCATGTAGTTGAACTGCAGCCTATAAGATGCAAGGAAGGAATTTCCTCATGGGTTGATCAATTCTACTCTGGCCCCATAGCCCTATTTGGATTAGGACCCATCAAACTTAAGGGTCCACAAATCATTGCTTATCATTTGGAGCTGGGGAGATGGAGTAGTCTTTGGATTGTTTTTGGGGGACTTAGGAGGAGTTTCCTCCCGCACTGATGGTACATGGGTGAGGTCTATCTCTGGAGGGGTTTGGGGTTGAGATCCCCAGAGAAATGGAACTGAAGTAATTCCATTAGGGATACTGGGCTCTGGGGGATAATGTTCATGCTCTTCATTCCAGAGAGCACCAATGTGTCAGATAGCGATGGAAAGATAAGCCTCACACTCTAGCTCTGAATGTTTCTGATAATGTGTCTAGCACCAAGTGCTAGACAAGAGTGTAGCGGGGGTCACTATGGCACCCTGAGAGTTAACCTCAACCCTCAACTTTTCTTCTAGGCCTTGGGTTCTCTGTAGAACTATGGGATCCTCTCCTGGGGTGAAATTGAACATTAAGATTTCAAGGGGTTGGTACACCTCGGGGGAAATCTCAAAGAATAAGACCTCATTAACCCTCCCAACTTTGGTAAGGGTCTGCTTCATCTGGGGATCACTTTCAACATAGATCTTATTTGACTCTCCTTCCCAGAGGAGCCATAAGTGGGAAAAGTTGGTCAAAAAGTACCCGTTCAAGGACTTAGACCAATTTTGACTTAATAATATCCCATAAGTCTCTGGGATGTCCACCACTTGGATATCGATTATGCTGGCTATTCTAGGGTCCTAGATGAGTTGTATCCATATATTATTCAATTCACCCACTATTTTCATAGTATTTTTATCCAACTAGATTACTGCACCATTAGATGGGGTGGGTTAGAATCTGAGCTTCTAGCATATGGATAAGGGCATGATGTTGTCCAAAGCTCCAGAATCTACAAAGCAGTTGTGTATTTTTTTACCTTGTATGTTTAGGCCTAGTAGGAAGGGAGGATCTTCATTATTTCCCTGGAAGATGGTCACATTGGCGTCCTCCAAAGAGACGGTCTTGGGTGGGCAGCTTACAACTTTCAGGTTTCCTAAGAGTTTTAGAAGAGACTTCTTCTGCTTGGGATAGTTTAGCCAAACCTCCATCAAGGTCATGGAGGTGGTGGTTTGTTCTAACGCCTTCATAATGTCAAACCTTCCTCTTGGGAATTGGTGGCTTCCCTCGGCCGGGTCCTTTTCTTAGTTAGAGCTAGAACCTTTTAGAGGGACTGGCCGGTCAGTTATATTGTCCCGGGGAGGAGTGTCCTTGGGAGGTGTTGGTGTGTAAACTGGTCCTTTACCAACCTGGCTCCAAGTGTTGTAAGGAGCCCGTGGGTTAGTTAAGGAATTGGCCTCAAAGGCCAGAATTGACTCATCAAAGAATCCTTGCAGTTCAAATTCTTCTTCGTCTTCTTCGACTAATCCGAAGAAGATGGTCTCACAGTTGAATGCACCGTGAGTTGGCTCTTGCATAGGAGGCTCTGGGGGAGTAGGATCAGACGATTGTTGTCTATCTAGCTGGGAAATCATGATGACCTTCTTTAGTGTGGCACAATTTACCTCATTGTGGGAGCCTATGTCATGCAATCTACACCAATTGGTCATGGGCTAAAAGTCCGTGAATGGCATAAAATGGGATGGTCTAGTGCCATTCTGATTGGTGTTTTGGTTTGGGGGTGTACCTTCGGTGTTTGCATTGTTGTTCCATTATTGTTAGTTGGGTTGAGGCCCATTGTTGAAATTTATTCTCCTGACATTGTTATTTTGTTGGCTGGAGAAAATATTCCCTCTCTAGGAATTGGAATTCTGGGATGTGTAGGACCCCACCTTTAGTTGACCCATGTCTATAGTTAGGGTAGATGACATTTGCCAGAGGGATTCAACTTCGGCGGTCAACTGAGTGTTATTGTCATAATGTGATGGTTGTTGTTGTTGGTTCCCTAGGAAGGCAACAATGTTTTTCGGAGTTGAGGGAAGCAGTCCTCCAGCCGTGGACGACTAAAAGAAGGGCACTCTAGGTGGTTGTGTCTGTGGTTGTTGTGTCTTCTATGGATGGTTCCAAGGGAAAGATTCAAGACCTAGTATTGTCTTAGTCTATGATGGATATATGTACTGGGCATGCTAGTCAATTAGCGATGGTGGGGGAGTCATGGCCATTATGGGGGCACCCATTACCAAATTGGGGTTATAGCTCCCGACGTAAGGAGTTCCACCGAGGATCATGTTAAATGGTGTGCTCTGCCCAATCCTACTTAGAGATTTGTTGAGGCTGTGGGACAACTCTAAGGCTAGGTTGTATACTTTTTCCAGAGTATCCCGGTCACTCAGGATAGTATTTCTCCAAAGGAGAGTGGCAATGAAGGGATCCATTGCATTGAGATAGGTTTGTATGGTCACTTCTGTAGAGGGGATGAAGGGACCCGTGCACCGATTCAGGGCACATTGAAACTGGCTATTGAATATTGCGAGGGGTTAATTTGGTTCCTTCCTGATGGAAATGAACTAGCTATGGGACCAAGCTAGGTCCATGTGTATGTGGAAGGCAGCCAGGAAGGTGTCTTCCATGTCCTACCAACTGTTGATGGAGTTGGCAAGAAGGTTGAGGTACCAGTTCAGTTCATTCTATCCCAGGGATAGAGGGAACATCTGGGTCACAACGTCTTGATGTTGGATCCAGTGTTGGTTCATGGCATCTTTGTATGCCTAAAGATTCTCTTCTACAATTCATGAGCCTAAGTGCTCATATTGGAGACAAATCTTTTTAGGGTGCGGGGGTAAATAGTTGGCTGCACCCTGGAAAGTTTCCATTGGGGACCCGATATTTCCAAAATAAGCAGCCATTAGGGGAGTTAGATTTTGATTGGATTGAGCATTAATCCTTGATATTTTCTAGGGGACTTGGGTATTATATGGTATGATTGATCCCCAGACAATCATGGCTAGTTTTATTTTCAGGGTTCGTTTCTTTCGAGCAGGGGGCTCGAGTTCAACAAACCTTCCAAGATTAGGGGCTGATCTAAGGAATCTTTCAAATCTCACTAGGGAGAAAGACCCAATCCCACTGAAGGCTTGAATGCTAAAACTATGGCTTGGGGAACCCTCGGGTGGTGTAAAATCAGAATCCTAAGAGGGGGACGAGTTCATGCCCTCCTTCTAGCGCCAGTATCTATTGATGGGACTTTGTGATCGGGTCCGCCAACAGGTGTAAGTTGTCACTGGGTATCGAGGTACTAGCCAACTTTGCCTGTAAAGGTTGTCCAGGGAAATGAGATTTCCTGGGCCTCCAAGCACGTGAGAGTCAGGTCTCGACAGTGTAGGGCTTAGTTGGGAGATGTGACTATTTTTTGAGGGGGATAGCTATTTATCTTCAGCTCGTCAACTCCATGGATTCAGGTAAATGAGATTTCATCCAAGCATGCTTTCACTTAACAAATAAACTTAAAAATATCTTGCAGAGTTAGAAATATTAAATCTACCTAGAGTTATGTTAAACATTCAAACCATCGACAATGCTCCAACACACTACACTAAATACCAAAGTAATATACAACCATCAGCTTATATTTTATCAGTAACAAAGAAAGGAGGTCATTAATCTACTTTAAGCATGAGAGAAAAGGACACGAAGAACATAAAGCATAAAAATACCATCAACCCAGAAAACAGAGTTCCAACAACATCATTGAGAGAACCCTTTCTTCTTCATTAACATCCTTCCAACAAGCACTAGTGCGTGGTACAATAATAACTCCTAGGGAGAATTTAACTACTGAAAGCTTAAAACTATGGAGCATTGAGCTCTACAACTAGGAAATGAGAAAAACTTACTTTGCTACTAACTGTGGATTGCAAAATTATCAATTTTGTTGACCCTTGGAATGAGGTCAGACTTATTATTTATACACATCTTTTGACATAACCCTTGTAACCACCTAAATTTGGTCTGTTGCAACTATGGACCCTATTTTCCCTAAGTATGATCATACCCTCAATTATGTCTAAATGACCCTGTTACAGCTTGGCATAATTCTTTAAATCAATTTAATATCCTAGGTGATTTTTATCACTGAATTATATTAACTATTATAGCCATACAATTCAAATAAATTTTGACCAATCAAATCAAATCAAAAACAAATATGGCTATAGTATTTAATTATAAAGGAATTAAATAAATCCCTAAATCAAATACCCAGTTGCAAATAACCCATTCCCCTAGCCTATTTAATTTAATTAAAATGGCTATAGTCCCCTAATTATTAAAAAGAAATTAAATTGTTTAAATAATTAATTCCTATATTTTTAAATGAATTGAATAAGTTTAATTCATTTATTAATATTCCCCTAAACCCCAACCTAACCCATCTCAACCACTTCTACCCTGAGTTCTAACCCTTCTCAACCCATTCACCCATGCTAATCTAATCCTAATCCTAAATTCTTCTCCAACCCACCTCCTAATGTTGTCACATTCCATTAAGAAATGCTTAGCAACTCAACCCACCTGAGAAAGTCCACTTTCTCA
Organism: Thuja plicata; assembly: GCA_018584345.1. Taxonomy (NCBI): domain Eukaryota; kingdom Viridiplantae; phylum Streptophyta; class Pinopsida; order Cupressales; family Cupressaceae; genus Thuja; species Thuja plicata. Next base: position 799,973 of record MU223621.1, read on the forward strand.
AGCTGGACTTTCTTAAAGTCCATTTTCTGAAGCCACACTCTTACATCCTCCCTTGCCTCTTTAAGGCTTTCATTAATGAATTATTAATGAAGATGCCTTAAGCCTATGTCTCTCCCATGCCTTATTAATTCCTTGGGCATTAATGGCTCTTACATCTTCATTTATGAGTCTTCTAATTCATAAATGAACCTTGTCCCCCCTCTCTCTCTCCCATTCTTCTATAAATAGAAGCCTATTTTGAGAGCAAATGAGCCTTCACATTTAGATCAAAAACACATTGTTATGCTTTTGGATTCATCCCAGATTTGCATTTCACTTATTATCTCATGCTAGTTCATTGTTTTAGTTTCATCTTTTAAAGCTAGATTACATGTTTTTTCATCTATTTAGCTTAAATTTAAATTAAATACTTCATGCTAGAATAGTATTAGTCGCTGATTTATAGCATATTCTGAGGGCTAGTATGTTATGAATTACACTCTTTCTAGTTAGAAGGAAATAGGTCAGTTTTAGTGGGTTTTACATACTTTTCTAACCCTTTTGGACTAATATAATGACTTATTGAGTGTTTGTGTTGTTCTCAACAGGTTCCCGAATACACATGCACATTTCTAGCGCCCACCATGGGGCTTGAATTTCAATTTAGCCTCATTTTATAACACTTTTTTGGCAATTTGCTGGCTCAGGAATCAGACACAGAATCACATTTAATCTTGCAGGCTCGAATCTCAGCTACGCCCTCGCATCGCGTAAATTCCAAATCGCATCCGGGATTTCCCGGATCGTATCTAGTTTTGGCTCGCATCTGGTCTGCAAGGGCTCGTATTCAGTAAATAGGATCGTATCCCAGATACTACATCACATTTAGTGAAATTTTAGGATTGTATTTGGTTTAAAAGCTTGTCCATTTGATTTCTCTAATCCTAACAAGTTTGACAAGTTGTGCCTTCTGTATTTTGCAGCCTGACAAGTGTTTGCAGGTGCTTTTTGGCAGTTTTCATGGAGTCAAAATTAAAAGGATACTAATGTGGTTTTTAAAGGTTACAAAACTCCTTCCATCTTGACTTCTGTTTATTTTCTTTCCCAAACTTAAAAACCATTTCTCAAACTTGCTAAGACAATCAGATATTATTCTCTTTTCCTCTTGAGAAAAATAAAAAAGTCAAACATTGTCTTATCATTTGTGATGAAATTGAGAGTACATGAACAAAAAACAAATCATTTAATTCAATTTGAAAAATTAATTGAAAAACACAAAGCACTAAATCATGTGGGTTAATTGAACAAGTTCAATCATATAATTACTTTTGGAAATCAGTAATTGAACAAAACAAAGCATTAAATCATTGTGGTAATTGAACAAGACAAATTTCCGTTTTTTCAAAGCTTTCTATTTTCTTTAAAATAGGAATCATTAAAACAAGCTCAACATAGCTTGGGGGAAAGAACCTGTTTTATAGTGTTTGAGGAGAAAATGGCATGGACTAGGAGAGTATGCTCTTCTTCTTTTGAAGAATCAGAAATCTAGAACTCCTAAGCTCGCCAATCCTGGTTACCAATCTTTTAAATAGTAGAGGACCTGCCGGTTGAGGAAAAAATCTCCTGGAAACAACCCAAGTGAGGACAGGTCTTACGCCGACCCTTCCAACTCACTATAAATAGTTGCTTCCTTGTAGGACAATGCCTCAGAAGATGGAACTAGTTTTGTTCTTAGAATTTTGACATCATTCCTTGAACATATAGGGGTATATATAGAGCGGAGCTACTTGAATCTTGCTTGCAAGACTATATATATTCAGGTACTCATAGGGCTATATGCCTCAATTTTTCCTTGTGCAATTCTATGGAGGATAGTTTTGAATATATTGCCCAATAATCTACAACACTTTCTACTGAAAGAATTTATGATTCATCCCTGAAAGGGTGATAATCTTTGTGCAAGGCAAAAAGTAATTGCCCCAAGACACTCATCATATCATTTCCTCACTTGTGTTTGGAGTCACCTAATACAACATCATGACTGGAGCCATTGTGTGCTTGGTGATGGCTATATTCTAATTAGCATTTGAGTGTGTACCTAAGTCAACAAGCAAATATTTTCATCCTCCACCTAGAGAATAGGAAAATATGTGTGTTTGATTCATCCCTTTAACAATGCAAGATTGTCTGACATGTCAGAAATATCACTAAAAAGATAAGCTCCTCACAACAATTAATAAATTTCATACCCTGGAGTACAAGTGTTTTTCACGCTCTACAATAACTCTTGATGCAATTTGGAAACAAAATTCATGTTCCTCAAAAACAAATTTTTCAAAATGGACCAAAAATGACAAAACCATCATAAAATTGCATCCCATTTTTCCTGAGTCATATCTGGTGCATTAGAACATATTTAGTCAAACATATAATCATATCCAATTTTTTAGGATCGTATCCAGGATTTAGGACTGCATCTGGTTCTGTCAAAGGATCGTATCTAGGAGCTCGCATTCAGGATAGTGGACATTTCTAGCAGCTTTTCCTAGGAAGTCTCAGTTGCTTTAGGTACCCTTTTTTCTCTTTAGCTAGTCCCTGTTGTCTCTTCTAGTCTCCTTGCTATTATTTTTAAAAAAATTTGAAACACCTACCTTGCATGCTTAGTCAGTCTTTCACGATCAGTTCAATATGTGTGGTCTACTCATTCTCTATCAACAACTTGGTTCCCAGCTCACTATCAGGGCATTCTAACCCTCTAATGCTGGAATCATTTACATCCACCAACAAACAAATAGTTACTTCTACTTAGACACACCCACTTGAATGATCTAGAATCCTTTCTTGCACTATTGGGAAAAATTGACAAAGTTGAGAAACAAACTTCATGGTTAACATGAGACGCAACAAGTACACAATCAAAGGATCAGAAGTGCCTCCTAAAACATCACACTTCCAAGGAGAAACTTCTTGCAATTCCTTGTTTGATCTTGATTCACCTCAAATGGGTAGCAACACTAACGATTGGAGTAAGGCCTTTGAGGGTTATGATGATGGAAAACAAGCATAATCCATAGGCACGGAAGAGGAAGAAAGACCCAAGTTTGAACATAATCCGTTTGGGTCAAATAGTGACGAAGAGATCCCTGAAGATGAATACAAGAAGCTTAAAAAAAGAAAAAGAGTCCATAAGCTATTGGAACGAATAATTGGAGATGACAAGGAAAAATACTTCCTCCATTTAGCATCCACAGGTGTCAAATTACCCCAAGATTATGATGTGAATGATCTCAAAGAAAAGGAGGTACCAAACCCCATATCTATCCTTACCAAACAGCTCAATCAAATGCAAACAGAGCTCACAAACGTCAAACAAGAGAAGGATAAACCAAAAACAAAATACTCTTTGGATGCCATTTATCCATTTCCTTTCGACAAAAGTATCACAATTGTTTCATTTACTCCTAATGTGGCAAGACCAAAATATGACAAGTACATAGGGGAAACCGATCCACATGACCATGTGAGAGAATTTTGTGCTCTTAGCATTGAGTATATGCATGAACCCACTTACCTCATGTGACTGTTTCCAGGAAGTCTAGGAGGAAATTCCATGGAGTGGTTTTTGAAATTGAATCCTAAAGTTAAAACATTTGAGAAGTTAATGCAACGGTTCATTCAGTATTACTCCTACAACATTCAACATGATGTCACCATGATGGATCTATGTAACACCAAGCAGAAAATGGGAGAATCCTTTACACACTTCCTACAAAGATGGAGGAAGATCTTTGCACAATATTCAAGAGTCATCCCTGAAACGGAAAAGAATGAGATCTTTGTTAATAATCTCATACCTGAATTAAGCTATGCTCTACAAATGCAAGATTCTCCTAGCTTCGATAGGATGATTAAGAATTCTCTCCATATCGAAGAAGTCATGGTCAAAAAGGGGGAGATTACCCTACAAAATGAAAGCAAAGGCAGTAGCTCCAACTCCAAGCCTAAATGGTAGAAACAAAATAAGAATGTTGTCAATGACAGAGTGGTTGATGCTTCCAACATTAATTCTAAAACTAAAGCATTTAAACTGACCAATGGTATGTAAGCCAGTAAGGAGGCTAAAATAACACCTCCCATTACCAAATCCAATAATGATAATGACAAGGGACGAACATGGAATTCAAAATCCTAAAAAACATTCACACCTTTGGGAGAACCCGTTGAGACCATCTTGAAGACATTAATGGATAACAAGGTCCTTATGATTCCCAATTCTAAACCTTGGGAACCAATGGTCAAACCTAGATGGTGGGATGATAACTCTTACTATGTCTTCCACAAAAACAAAGGACACAAGACAAATAATTGTCTCAAGCTCAAGCACATTATCCAGGACCTCATCGAAGGGGGTAAGATCAAGGTGGATGGACACACTACAAATGAAGATCACACAACCTTTAATAAACCATTCCCTAATTATAATCAAGGGGAAACATATAAAGGGAAAGGTAATGAGATAAACTACACCTATTCCAAGAATGACAATGTAATCAATATGCTCAGCATTAAAAATGAATATGTCAACATGGTCACCATCAAAGGAGCCTCACCCTCCACAAACGCTGTAACTTGGAGCCAAGCATAGGTTACGATCAAGGGACCTCCAAAACTGACATCCACACCCAAGGTTCCTATTATCACTATTCCTAAACTAGGAGAAAAACATATGGTCACTATCCCTGGAGTGAAATATGACTTGGTAGACCAATTACAAAGAACTGCTACCAAAATTTCCATCTTTGAATTACTCAAGATATCCACGGTGCATAGAGAAATCCTAGAACAAGATCTACATACTGCTAATGTTCCAAAGGATATAGATATAGACAAATTCCAAGCGATGGTCAATCAAATCTCAATGCCACATTACCTCTCCTTTTCTGACGAGGATGACAAATCATTGACCCATCCACACAATCAACCCCTCCATATCGAAGTTCTTATTCATAAATCCTGTGTTAGACGTGTGTTGATAGATGGAGGCACCAGATTAAATATATGTACACTGGATCTTGTCAGGAGGCTAGGCCTCTTAGAGAAAACAATTGACTCTAGAAATAAAATAACCATCAAAGCATATGATGAGGAAGAAATATCCTCCCGAGTTATTATTTATCTACCCATCAGAGTTGGACCGATTGAAAGGGATGTTATATGTCAAGTTCTGGATCTACCACTAGCCTACAACATTCTACTAGGGAGACCATGGATCCATGAGATGCAAGTTGTATCATCCACTTATCATCAATGCATCAAGTTCCCACATAATGGGATAGAGGTGACAATTCCTGTGGATGCCAACTACGCTTGCAACAATATTAAAGTAGGTAGCATGATCCCACACAACAAGAAGGCTATGGACACAGTTACTCCTGAAACTACCAAAGACATGGTCATGAAAGGCTTTAGAAAAACATTGAAACTTCAAGAAATAGGTATGGGAGAATACAAGTTGGACCTGACTCCCTCCCTAACAGAGCTTCCAGTATCACCAAGCTCCTATGAAAAACCATCATCAACATTCACACCTCTCGCAGTCCAGGAACCAGAAGTACACAAGGCTACTGGCATGATAAAGGCATCCACATCTTCTTCAGATAACATAGAAGAACAGGCAGTCTTGAACTGGCTTTACAAAGGAGAACCAGTAGACTCTGAGGTCAAACATGTAAAGATATCCCTAGAACAGTATGGAAAGGGATATGATTTCCTCAAATAAATGGGATACAAAGGAAAAGGCCCTCTAAATGACACATGACGAGGGATCATTGAACCCATACCCATGGAGTTATACTTCAACAGAGATAAAATAGGATTGGGATTTAATACTCAATCCAACAAACCTACTTCAAAGCAGAGTCCACCTTCTAAAATAGAGAGTGATAAAATAGATGAAAAAATATCAGAACCATGGCTTTATAAGAGATTACTACATATTGGTATAGAGAATCTTGAATATCAAGGAGAATGCTACATACCTATTTTTGAGGTACCACAGGATCTTCATACTCCTTTGCTAGAACAACCACCCATTCAAGAGGTAGGAGACACCATAGTTACAATCACTCAAGAGGAACCCTGACCACTTAATTTACATACTAACTGGGGGCAATTGGTCACCATTACACATATTCTTGACCTACCTCACTTTGATCTACAAGTAGCTAACTGAGTCTATCAAATAACCATTGCTAAATATTTGAACAGATCTGATGATGATGTCATAGACTCTCATGACTATGAGTATGATCGGTTATCTATTGCTTCTAAAGAAATTGGGATAGACACAATTCACATGTTTGTAGCTTCTATAGCTCCTAGTAGATGAGCTAACACTCCTTTCAATGATACTGATCCTCTTGGAGCAGAAGAAGAGTTCCTTCCTCCAATCATTGATGGAGACACTGGTGAATACATAACTCTATGAGAATTTCATAAGCTACAAGCAAGAAGCCTCCTTTTACAAAGAGATGATGATGAGTTATCTACTGATGAGTCGCTAGAGTTTGATCCATATATGACTGAAAATGACCCTTTTAACAATGATCTTGCTCTTATTGATCTAAACATCAAAGATATTAACTTAACAGACTATGTCATGTCAGTTAATAGTTTTGATGCTAACACAATGCTGTCCTCAGAATCTGACTCCCTAAAATTGGTACTTCCAGACCTCATTGATTGGACTGAAATAGATCCTACACCCCTGCTTGAATTTTCCAATGACCACTCCCTGGCTTGTTACCTTAATGCTTGTGAACCTCACCCTTCTTCTAGCAATGCAAGGAGAGAGAACATGTCACAGGAGGATATCAAGTTTCTTAGTCACAAATTGAAAAATAAAAAGAAAAAGTGGATTGATGGTGAAAACCACTATGTGGCAGTATCAGATCCCAAAATAGTAAATAAAAAAGACATATCCGATGGTGAAAACCTCTCAGAGGTGACAAAGGATGAGACTCTTGATATCCTCCCTGAACACTTTTAGGAAATATCTTTGGTATTAATTTAACCAACACAGCCAGTGAACTTGGGCACTATTGAGAATCCTTAGATAGTTTAGCTAGCATAATCCCTATCAGAAGAAGAGAAGGAACAATTCACAAAATTCTTGAGGGAGAAAAAGATCAACTTTGCCTGGTCCTACATTGATATACCAGGGCTAGATCCTAATCTCATTATGCACCACTTATCTATAGCTCCCGGGATCAAACCTATGAAACAAAAACTTAGAAAAATGCATCCTCATGTTGCATTGTTGGTGAAAGAAGAATTGGAAAAGTTGTTAAAAGCTAGATGCATTCGAGTCATTGCCTATGCAGCTTGGATCTCCAATGTGGTCCCTATTTCTAAAATTTATAAATCTATTAGGATCTATACGGACTTCAGAGACCTCAACAAAGCATGTCTGAAAGATGACTTCCCTCTACCAAATATTGACATGATAATAGACCTTACAACTGGCTACCAGATGTATTCATTAATGGATGGATTCTCAGGTTATAATCAAATCAAGATCGCCCCTAAGGACCAAGAGAAAACTATATTCACATGTGCATGGGGCACATTTTTCTGGAACGTCATGCCATTTGGGCTAAATAATGTCAGAGCAACATATAAAAGAGCTATGACAACCATATTCCATGACATGATGCACAAAAATATGGAAGACTATGTTGATGACACACTGGCTAAATCAAAAGAAAGAGGTACTCATATTGCAGATTTAGGAAAAATATTGGATCGCATGGAACAGTTCCAACTCAGGCTGAATCCAAAGAAATGTGCCTTTGGGGTTCAATTAGGAAAACTCCTAGGATTCATAGTATCAGCAAAGGGAATTGAAGTAGATCCTACAAAGGTAAAAGCTATTCTAGAGATGACTCCTCCCCGTAATATCAGTCAAATGAGGACACTACAAGGGAGACTCCAGTCTATCAGGAGATTTATGTCCCAACTTGCCAATAAGGCACAACCCTTTACTAATCTACTACATAAAGGGGTTACATTCAACTGGGATGAAAACTGTGAAGCAAACTTCAGGTAATTGAAGGCGTACCTAGCTACTCCACCAATTCTTATGGCTCCTATTCATGGAAAGACCTTACTCCTATACATTTCAGCTACAGCTACATCACTAGGAGTATTACTGGCGTAAGAGGATGAAACAAAGAAAGAGCGAGCTATCTACTACATTAGTAGAACTTTAGTCACTTATGAGCTCAATTATAGCATTATTGAGAAAGCATGCTTAGCAGTTGTCTTCGCATCACAGAAATTGAGACACTACATGCTTTCTCACACAGTCAAGCTCATTGCTAAGATTGATCCTTTGAAGTATCTTTTAAGAAGAACAACATTAATAGGTCATTTGGTAAAATGGGTCCTCATTCTAAGTGAGTTTGACATTGAGTATGTTGAATGAAGAGCTATCAAAGGACAAGTACTTGCAGATCAACTGGCTGATTCACCGCTCTAGGATGATGCACCATTACTAATTGGATTTCCTGATGAAACAATCATGCATCTCACCGAACATTCATGGAAGATGTACTTTGATGGATCATTTACTCAACAAGGATCTAAAGCAGGGGTTCTCTTCATTACTCCACAAGGATATAAGATTCCCAAATCTTACAAATTAATGTTTCCATGCACCAACAATATCTCAGAATATGAAGCCTTGGTAAATGGCCTCAAACTCACCATAGAATGGAAGATCATTGAGTTACACATATATGGTGACTCCCAACTAGTTATGAATCAAATCAATGGGGAATATCAAACAAGAGATGAAAAATTGATGCCCTACAAGCAACTAATTGATGATTTGAAGAAATAATTTGTCTTTGTCACCTTCCAGCAAATACCGAGATCAGAGAATAAAGCTGCAGATGCTATGGCTACCTTGGCATCCATGTTGCAACTAGAGGAGCATCAATTTTGCTATGACTTCTTGGTGGAAGAAATATCCTATCTCGCATTTGCCAATCCAAAATACTAGGTAATATGTACCTTAAATACTCTAGATCAATCCTACTATACCAATATTATTGCCTATCTTTCAGACCAAACCATTCCTGCCAATCTATCTAGAAATGAGAAAAGATCCCTAATTAGGAAAGCATCGCGTTACATCCTCATAACTAACAATCTATATTGAAAAAGTCTTGATGGTACACTTCTTCTGTGTTTAGAACTAGAAGAGTCTAATCTAGCTTTAAAAGACATCCATGAAGGTGTATGTGGATCACACTCAAATGGCTTTTCATTAGCTAAAAAACTACTCATAGTAGGCTATTATTGGCCTACTATAGAAAAGGATGCTATCCAATTTTCAAAAGCATGTCCTAAATGCCAGACAAATGGAAACCTTATTCATGCTCCTACCAGAGAACTAATACCTTTCATAACACATTGGCCATTTCAACAATGGGCCTTTGACTTGGTTGGACAGATATATCCCAACTCTTCAAATGGACACAAGTTTATCATTACGGCCACTGAGTATTTCATGAAGTGGGTCAAAGCCGTGCCGCTAATCAAATCCACTGGCAAAGAGGTGGCTATGTTCATTCTGAACTACATTATTTGTAGATATGGGATACCCTCTTCAATTGTGACAGACAAAGGGGACCAATTTAAAAATAAGACATTGATGACCTCTGTGAATAGTTCCATATCACTCAACATTTCTCCTCAATCTATTATCCTCAAGGTAATGGATAGGCTGAGGCATCGAACAAAAATATTCTCAAAATCCTACACAGAACTATGAGCAAGTCTGGAAGAGACTGGCATTTACAACTAAATTTGGCACTATGGGACTATAGAACAAGCATCCGAACACCAACTAGAGCCATGCCATTTTCTCTAGTCTATGGCGCTGAGGCAGTACTACCTATTGAGGTTAAAATCCCATCTTTGCGGATATCTTTACAAGGACTGGTTACTGATGAGCAGTACCGCATTGACCGGGTCAATCCTCTGGACCTACTAGATGAGCACAGACAACAAGCATTCGATCACCTCAAAGTGTACCAAGCAAGAATGTCCAAAGGTTACAACAAGAAGGTTAAAACATGCAAGTTTGAGGTGGGAGACCTTGTCCTGAAAGAGAATCCTAAGAACCAGCCTAACAAAGAGAAGAAAGGAAAGTTTGAACCTAACTGGCTGGGACCTTATGTTATCACTACTACTTTTGGGACTGGAGCTTATCAATTAGCTACACCTGAGGGAGACGTTCTTCCAGATCCTATCAACACTCTACATTT
>MU223621.1:846135-887632 GCA_018584345.1 Thuja plicata
CTCTCTCTCCTCCAAAAAATCTATAAATAGAGGCCATTGTCAAGAGAAAATCATCTCCTTTTTATGCATTGTTATCATGCTAAAATAGTTCTAGAATTGCATTAGTTTATGTGTTTAAATCTTAGTTCTTAGTTCATTTCATAGTTGAATCTATAAATCATATGTTAGGATAATGGAAAATGAATTTAGTTTTATCATATCATGTATATCATCCTAGCTTAGTTGTTTAATTTGCATTTCAATCATATGATGAATATCTTGAGACAAGTTCTTCATACTTGTTCTTGAGTTCTTCATCAATCCATTAGTTTGCATTCTAGTTTCATCCACCAAGCAATCAAGTGGGATTAATATATTGTGTTCGGAGAACACACCCACAAACCTTCTCTAAGAGCAAATCAACAAGGCATTGGGTGCCCTTGTTCAGCTCATCAGAGGTTGTGATGGAGTCCATTATTGTTTATATAGTATTCTTTTAGACATGTTAGTATAGTTAAATGATTTATATCTCTAACGTTTGCATGTCTGAGCGTGCTCCCAACAGGTAGGATTTCAACACATACAATATCTACTGGCCAATTCTAAGATAAAGTCAACATCTACAAAGATGTCAGGAATAATTAACCTAGATAGTCCATATGTCCAAGGGTTTGAGATTGGCATGGGACCATCACTATTTTTTAAGAAGTAATTAAACAAGGAATAGCTTGATGAATTTGAGGTTTTTGCATCCCTTACATAAGACAAATCATCAATCAAGGTATCGACACTTATCTTTCTATTTTGGCTCGACCCTGGCAGCAAAGTGCAAAATTCATCAGAATAATTCATCTTTCCCTTTGATTCATCATCGACATCATCACCTCTCCCACTAGTGGATGCCATAATTTGTGCTTCACTCATCTTCCTTTTATGTTCTGTTCTCAACACCTTTTTCACCGATATTGAGACAAATCTTCTTGAAAATCCTCACCACCAACTATGAATTCCTCTACAATTCTGAATTCAAACACTGAGAGTACTGTAAATCACAATCTCTGTCAAAATCTGAATCACTAAATCACCCTTTTGAATTCACATACTGCTGGAAAATCAACTCTTGTCAGAAAATACATAAATCTCTATAAACTCTTTGCTCTGAGAATTCAAAATCTGGTAAAAATGAAATAATAATGAGCATGTATACTTATAATTGAGAATTCAATGTAGATGTCTCTTCAAACTGGTAATTCAATCACTTCACCATTAGTTCCACGCACTGTGACATCAATTTCTGGTTCTAGCAGTGGCATTCTAACTATCAGGAAGTCAATTTTTGATCAATGTTTTGGCAATATAAAACCTTATAAAATTCTAAAATATATCAAAATCAAATCTGATTGGCTGCATTAACTCATATTACAGCTACTTTTTTCATCTATCAAAATCCCTGCAATCTGATTGGTCAACAATTGTCCATGATGGCGCCTCAGAAAAGTCTTTATTAAACTCTGGTTAACTTCTAGCGACCCACCAACTGAATGATCTCCTTGTCGCTTGATGTTTTTTATAACTGTAGTTCCTTCAAGAGACTTAGTGACTACCATTAGATTAAACTCCTAATCAATGATTGGCGCGATGTCGCTTAATCTCTTAACTCAACCCTTCATCTTACAGAGACATCGCGATAAAGCATTTTCTTAACTGTTCTTTACCTTGGGTTACATCTGGAGACTCAGCGACTATGGAATCTCTATGTCACTGGATCATTTCCTTAAATCATGTTTAATTCGGAGACAACGCGACTAAACATATTAGTCTCTTAATCACATGATTACATTATCTTTTTTAATTTGCATCTGGAGACAACATGACCACCGTTGATCTAACTTTTCTCAGCATCTGACAGTTGTCGCTAAGTCTCATCATCCTTATGAAAAACCCTAATTTTTCATGAGACTTAGCGAAAAATGGACATATGTCTTATTTTTCCTCTTGTCTCTTAATTTCTAGATACCTTTTGACTTTTCAATTTTATCAAGCGATCACGTGACTACCGTTAGATTATATCTGAAATCAACGGTTATCACTGAATCTCTTAATCTTTAACTTGACTCATCTTTCATAACACGACTGTGTGAAAACACCTTTATTTAATCTGACATCTAATCCTTGGTTTATCCAGAGACTTAGTGACCATTGAATCTCCATGTCGCATGATAATTTCTAAATGACATTTATAATCAGGAGACTTCCCGACTACCATTAGATTAAATCTCTGATCAACAATTGTTTCTAAGTCTCCAGTTCTTTCACTTAACTCACTTTTGATCATGAGACTTGGAAAAAACACTAAAATTTTAACTCACGAGCTTAACTCATAATCGTAGGTTACATCAGGAGATAGCGCGACTGAGTAATCTTGAAGTTGCCTTATAAAATTTCTAACTCTGCTTTCATCAGGAGATAATGTGACTACCATTAGATCATATCTAAGATCAATGGTCTGCACTAGGTCTCATAACCCTTTCAGCATATTCTATTTCATTAGGAGACTACGTGACCAAAGATTGAGAGGAACCTCCTATAGTAATATGGTGAAAATGCATGAAATAACAGAATATAGAGCAATAGTAGAACTCAGAGTGAATCTATTGATCACAGGCCACTTTGAGGGGGTAACCTCCTTTGAGAAAGCTCAATACAATAAATTTGTCCATGCTCATCAAAGGCCTCAACATACACTTATGTACTAAGTACAATCTAGAAAAGTAATACTACCTATGCATGTGGGATAATAAAATATACTCACGGGATGACTTACAAAGCATATGCATCCAACAACACTACACTAACAAAATAAATAGAAGGAACACACAGGTTCCTAACATCCCCTCTCTCTTAGAAAAAAATCTTTGTCCTCAAAGCTTAAGGTGTCAAAATTGTTGCTAAATCTGAAGAAGGGGTTCCCATGTAGCATCCTCTGGTTGCATTATGTGCCACTGAATCAAGACCTCAGAGATGGAGTGAGAGCGAAGTTGACAATTGCGTCGGTCAAGGATTGCCATAGGGTCCAGGATAATGGATCCTTCCTTATCCATTTCAAGGAGAGAAGTTTGTGCTCTGACGTTGGTACCAAGAACTTACTTGAGACAAGAAACATGAAATATGGGATGAATACAAGAAGGAGGAAGTTCCAGTTTATAAGCAACTGAACCAATCTTCTGCAGAACCTTATATGGCCCATAAAATTTTGGGGCCAACTTATGACACCCTTTAAGCTGTAGGGAGGATTGCTTATATGGTTGTAGATGAAGAAAAACCATATCTCCAACTTGAAATGAGTGCTTAGAATAGTGTTGATCTACCTGCTATTTCATTCGATTATGGGCCATGTGAAGATTATCTTGTAATGTTTGAAGAATCTGATCTCTGGTGTGGAGAACTATGTCAACTGCCTGGACTGGTGAGCTACTGGGAGTGTAGGGAAGGAGCACTGGAGGTGCCTAACCATAGGCTGCTTCATATGGAGTCATTTTAGAGGCAGTGTGGTAAGAGGTATTGTACCACCATTCAGCTAAAGGAAGCCACTTGGCCCACTAATGTTGCTTTTCAGAAGTGAAGCAACAAAGATAAGTTTCTAAGCATTTGTTGACAATTTCAGTCTGACCATCAGTTTGTGGGTGATAGCCCGAACTCATCTTCAGTTTGGTGCTAGTTTGCTGAAACAGTTCAGTCCAAAAATGACTGGTAAAAGTTGCATCATGATCTGAGACAATGGAAGAAGGGAGGCCATGAAGACAGAAGATCTGGTCCATGAAGATTTGTGCAACTGAGGAGGTGGTATAGGGGTGGCTGAGGGCACAAAAATGACTATATTTAGAGAGATGATCAACCACAACCAAGATCACTATCTTGCCGCCTAATTTAGGAATCCCTTCAATGAAATCCATAGAAATATCAGTCTGAATCCATGTAGGGATGGGCAAGGGTTCTAGCAAGCCAGGAAGGAGGGTCATTTCACCCTTGTCGCATTGGCAGGTTTCACATTTAGCCACCATCTATTGAATCATCTATTTTATTCCTTTCCAAAAGAATTTTCTCCTTGCCCTCTCATAAGTTTTGAGGAATCCTGAGTGCCTTGCCGAAGGAGAAGCATGGAGTTCATAAAAAACAACCTGTTGCAGATCTGGATTCTAAGGAAGCACTAGACGGCCCTTGTATCAGAGAGAAACACCATCCCAAGAGTAACGTGGAATTGTAGAAGGATTATTGGCCAGCTGGTGAATGATTTGAGATAAAGAAGAGTCACTAACATAGCCCTACTAAATAGATGCTAACCAATTGGGAATTGGCATAGAAATAGCTGAAAGGGAAGCTTGATCATCAAATGTGCGAGAAAGAGCATCTACCACAATATTGTCCTTACCCTTCTTGTAGGTGATCTCATAATCATGCCCCATGAGTTTCCTAACCCATTTATGTTGTGTAGGGGAGGATACCCGTTGTTCCAGGAAGTATTTCAGACTTTGGTGATCGGTCTTGATGAAAAAATGACTCCCTAGGAGGTATGGACGCCACTTTTGTATAGCATGCAAAATAGCCATCATTTCTTTTTCATAAGTAGATAGGGCTAGATTCTTACTAGAAAGGGCTTTGCTAGTGAATGTAATACAATGGTCATCTTGAAGGAGAATAGCACCTATTCCATTGTCGGAAGCATCACTCTCAATAGTGAAGGGCTTGGAAAAATCTGGCATAGCGAGAACAGGTGTACTGCACATAGCTTGTTTCAGTTTTTCAAATGCATTCTCAAAAACATGGGTCTAGGTAAAAGAATCCTTTTTTAACATAGATGTCAATGGTGTTGCAATATTACTATAATTCTTGACAAACTTGTGGTAATAGCCAGTCAGCCCCAAAAAACCCCGAAGGCTCTTGAAGTTTTAGGATGCGACTAATTTTTTATGGAATCTACTTTTGTAGGATCCACCTGAACCCCTTGGTGTAAAACAATATGCCCAAGATACTCCACTTCCTTCTGGCCAAACACACATTTAGACTATTTTGCACATAGTTGATGATCAGAGAGAAGTTTCATTACAAGCTCCAGATGATGGAGATGCTCAGCCCAGGTTTTTCTATATATGAAGATATCATCAAAGAAGACCATAATGAATTTTTGGAGGTATGGTTGAAATATTTTATTCATCACTGCCTGAAATGTTGAAGGAGCATTAGTGAGGCCAAAGGGCATGACTAAAAATTCATAGTGACCATCCTGTGTGCAGAAGGATATTTTAGGTATATCCTCCTCATTAACCCAAATTTGATGATACCCAGAATGAAGATCCAACTTGGAGAAAAAATGAGCACCATGAAGCTCATCAAGAAGTTCATCAACAACCGGAATGGGAAACTTATCCTTTATGGTGAGATGATTAAGTGCTCAAAAATCAATGCAGAGTTGCCATGACCCATCTTTTTTGTGGACAAGCAGAACTAGAGAGGAAAAGGAACTGGTACTAGGGTGAATAATACCTTTCTTCAGTAAGTCACGAATTAGCATCTCAATTTTGGTCTTCTGATGGAATGGGTAGCGGTAGGGCCTAATGTTGGGCGGAACACTGCCAGGAAGGAGATAAATACGGTGGTCCTCTGGGCGAGAATAGGGCAATCCCACAAGTTCAAAAAATACACCTGAATACTTATCCAAAATTTGTTGTAGATCTGCAGGAGTACTAGAGACCACTGATGGCTGCATCTGAATGGAATGGAGCTGAGCGATGACACCATGTGAATTCTTCTTAAGAAGTTTTTCCATACGATGTGAACTAATGATGTTGAGAGACCTCGGTTGTAAGCCTTTCAAAGTGTGTTGTTTCCCATTAGCTGAAAACTGCATCCAAAGTTCAGAAAAATCCCATAGAATGGGGCCAAGAGTGCGTAACCATTGGGTGCCCAAAACCACATCACATCCACCTAAGGGAAAGGAAAACATGTCAGAGTGCAGGTTATAATCTCCAATAGAGGGATACACATTGTGACATTTCCCTTTACAAGGTAAAGTGCCCCCATTGGCAATCATGACTTCAAAGCTAGAGAAGGGATGGACAAAGCAATCAGCCTGTTTGGCTATTCGGGGGTCAATGAAGTTATGAGTGCTACTAGAATCAATGAGTATAGTAAGAGGGATCTTCTTGAAGAAACCCAGGACCTACATGGTTTTTGGAGTAGTGACTCCTACTAAAGCATGGACAAATATCTCTGGTTGAGCTTCTGGCGAAGGAGGTTCAGGCTATTGAGGCTCAACCTCATCATCCATTGTTTCGTGCACATCTACATATTCTTCCAGTTCAGGTGGAGAATCCACATCCAAGAGGTAGAGATTTTGTTGAAAATACCTATGGCCCTGAGACCATTTCTCATCACAATTATAACAAAGCCATTTTTCTCACCTGGCCCGCATCTCTGTTTCAGACAAGTGCTTGATAGGAGTAGTTCTAGGAGCTGGCGTGACTTGAGGGTTGTGAGAACCCGTATTTCTGAATGGAACAAAATTGGATCTGGAACATTGTAGAGCACTAATCTTGTCCTCCACTAACTTAGCCAACCCAAGGGCTTCCATCATTGTAGTGGGTTGGAACATTTTTACTTAACATCGAAGTGCATCCTTTAGACCACTGACAAAACAAATGCGAAAGAATTCATCAGACAATCCCTTTGTGTGATTAGCTAATTTTTCAAACTTTCTCTGGTATTCTCTTACAGTTCCTATTTGGCACAATTTAGTGAGTGCTCCTATGAAATCATCAAAATCACTAGGGCCAAAGCACTCCAAAAGGAGTATGCACAATTTTGTCCATGTTGGGTCAATATTAGCCTTGATGTACCAATGAAACCGTTGAAGAGCTTCATGTTCCAAATGAATAGATGCAAGAGGGAATTTTTTGTTATCCAAAGTATTATGCAAGCTGAAATACTGCTCTGCCCTATAAATCCATCCAATTAGATTAGCACCATCGCAGCGAGGAAAATCAAGCTTCAGTCCACGAAAATTGCCAAATGAGAACCCAACATCTCCAGAATGGTTGCGGTTCATGGCTGAATGCTGAAGAGTGAGACCGAGAAATTTGTCATCCAGATCTTGAAGTTTGGTTTTGAGGGATTCAAGTTCCTCCTCCATGATTTTTTCTCTTGTATGTGTAATAACCATAAAGCAGATTTTTTTTTTTTTTGGAAATGGGTAGAAAATGAGAAATAAAAACTTTTTCAGTTAGGGCAAACTTGGATTTGGGAAAAAATCATATGGGAAATGGGTGTTTGATGAGTGGTTGGACACTTTTTGATGAAAAGGGAAAAATAAAAATGAGGGTTTTAGGGTTGAGGAGGTGGAATGAGATGAGCGGTCCAAGAGGGACAAGGGAGAAGAATTAGGAATTGAACCTTGTGGCTCGGTTTGGTGGCAATTGGATGAGAGGTGAAAAAGATAGGGCAAACCC
Source organism: Thuja plicata (assembly GCA_018584345.1). Lineage (NCBI taxonomy): Eukaryota > Viridiplantae > Streptophyta > Pinopsida > Cupressales > Cupressaceae > Thuja > Thuja plicata. The sequence continues at coordinate 853,617 of MU223621.1, forward strand.
TAAAATTAGATAAACAAGGGATTTAGGGCTTGGATATGTAGAATTTGGAGTAGGTTCATCAAGGAAGGAAGTATGCGAAATGGTATTTCCACCCAGTGAGCCCAAGAGAGTGCTCTGATACCAAATGAGAGGAACCTCCTACAGCAATATGGTGAAAATGCACAAAATAATAGAATATAGAGCAATAGTAGAACTCAGAGTGAATCTATTGATCGGGGGCCACTTCGAGGGGGTAACCTCCTTTGAGAAAGCTCAATACAATAAAATTTTCAGTGCCCATCAAAGGCCTCAACATACACTTATATACTAAGTACAATCTAGAAAAGTAATACAACCTATGCATGTGGGATAATACAATATACTCACAGGATGACTTACAAAGCATATGTATCCAACAACACTATACTAAAAAAACAAACAAAAGGAACAAATAGGTTCCTAACAAAGATTTTTTCCAAGTCTCTAGATCATAAGGAATATTTTTTTTTTCTTATGAGACTTGGTGACTAAGAAATAAGCACATGCACATAAACTTATACTTAAGTTATAAAAAGGTAACGTAGAAATAGAACTAGCTTGAGCATTTTTAGGGCTTTTCTACAATTTTGAACAAAATTTTTACTCAAGAGCTTAGGGTTTTGAGTTTTTCAGCTAGGTTTTGAGCAAAAACAACACTTTCAGAGGCAAACAAGTAATTTTGCACATGATTTTTTACCTTCTGGGCAAAGGAATGATAGGCATCTTCAAAATTTTACAGAGAAAACTCCAAAATAGGAAATACAACCAATAGTGGCTCTATCTGAGGATGGATAAACATAGTTTATGGAAAAGAATCTTAGAATCTCTGGTTATAGACCTCTTATTGACGCAGACTAAACTATTGCTTAAGGAAAACACACAACTGAATGGAACTATATACAATATAATACATACTTACTTGTGCATAAAACTTTTTTTTTCAATTAAAGAAGGGTTTCAGAAATTACCCATGCACTGGCAATTCAAAAGCTTCTCCATCCATGTTCTTCAGTAAATAGGAATTTTTTCCAAAGCTTTGTGAAATAACAAATGGCCCAAGCCATAAAGATTCAATTTTTTTACGCTTTCCTTTATCTTTTGATCTCACATTCCATTGAAGAATTAGGTCATCTAGTTGGAACTTTCTATCAGTAGCTCTTCGGTTAAATAGATATTTCATCTTCTGTTGTAATTTAATGTTTTCCTTCTAGCTATTTCTTCTTGTCTCATCCAACTCTACCAATTGAATCATTCTATTCTGCATACTGTGAGAAACATCTAACTGCTTTTCTTGCATGAACTGATATACTGGTAACAAATTGTTTATAGGCATTTTTTACTATAAACCATATACCAATTCAAATAGATATTTCCCAGTAGCCTTCTTAACTATTATTCTATCAGCCCAGAGTGTTAATCTTAATTTTATATGCTATGCTCTCTTGTTCTTTTCAAAAGTCTTTTTCAATATCTTCAGTATGCTTTTGTTACTGGATTCAGATTGTCCATTTTCTTGTGGGTGGTATGGGGGTGAATAGGATATTATGATCCCATACTTATCATAGAAATATTTTATCTCATCTGATCTAAAGCACATGGCATTATCCATCACCAAATTTGAAGGTATAACAAATCTAGTCAAAATATTCTCCATTGAAAATTCAGTGACTACCTTACTTGTTGCCTTTTTTGTAGGAATGGCTTCAATCCACTTTGTAAAATAATTAGTTGTTGGAATTATATTGAGATGATGTATTGAGAGGGGAGGGGTGAATCAATACCTCTAAAACATTTCTTGGTTAGCCCATTAACTCTTAGTCATCAGTTTGTAATTAAAATTACCTATCTGTTCATCTTTCTTTATGCATATGAAATCATATCATACATTATTTTGATATGTACCAATAATAGAAACATTCATGAAATTAGATAACACATGACACAAGATATGATATTGCAGAAAACTCCTGTTAAGAAAGTAAAAACTGCAGTGGGAATTGTTACCCACAAACTTCACAATCTGTAGATAAGAAGAGCCAGTTAAGGCTTACAATTTTGGTCACTTCTAATGACCTACCCTGTTAGGAGTATTACAGTGGAGACCTGTTAAGATCTACTTCATTTGAAGCTTTAGCAACACTATTAAGTGTGCACTCTATTAAGAGATTTACAAAGGACGGTTAAGTCCACCTTCTACAAAAGGATTTTAGATGTGATGCACTTGTTAGAATGCAACTACATAGGTCTTTGATCTAATGATAAATTCAATCTTCAATTACTGATAAAAGATCCTCTAAAGCTCCAAAAATACTATTAATCATCTTTCCATGATTGAGTATTACCTTTATCTGCTCGTTGGTAGCCTCTGTGTGTTCTTGATAACTGATATACTTTGTTTCTTCTCTTTGCATGAATTCTACCTTCTGCTCCTTAGATGCTCTTCATGGCTATCAATTACAAAGAATTCATGTACTCATAATTGGGTATGAACATCTATTTATACTAGCTTAGGTTCAATTCTTAATTCATGCATTCGCGGGTTAACTCTAGATTCAAGATATACAACTTGATCTTGATCTGTAGTTAGATATGCTTTAGATCCATTAGGATTCTTTAAAGCATTTACATAAATCTTACATGACCATTAAAAACAAAAAAACAATTCTAAAAAATAGAATAACTTTGTCTTATCCATTGTGTATAAATCAAATCCATAATTTGCAGCTTTCTGACTATCGGTTCTGACGGTCGGTGTTCTTGGTCGTCGATGTTCCTTTCTCTGAACATGTCGTTGGGTATGCTTGACTGTTCCTGTCATGTTGATTCTAGAAACTATGTCACCGGTAATGCTTGTGTTCGTCGGTGATGCTTTTATCCGCCGGTGATGCTTTTATTCACCGGTGATGCTTGTCACTTTTATACTTAGCATTTTTCTCAAAATTCTTTGTCCTATCGGTTATGCTTTCATTTCACCGGTATTGTTTGTGGTCCGCCGATGATGCTTGCTGTCTGCTGGTAATGCTTTATGTCTATATTTTTATTTTGAGTATACTAATGGAAAAATAATGTCATCAATCTCCCCCTTTGACATTAGTATCAAAAACATGATATGTTCAACATACTAAGTGTATTAGTATGTACACCTGTGTATACTTCTGCCTTAGTCATGTGAATGACTCCCCTTATGTATATGCTGATAAGTGTAAGTATAAGTATATATCCTTTTTTCTTTTCTATTTTTTTTATATATGTATTGTACATACTATATACATTGCCTTTCCTCCTTTTTGATTCTAAGGAAAAAGGTACTTAAAACTTTTCAAAAAGGTGGGAATTGAGGATTTGACTTCCTCCATCATCTTCTCCCATTTTTCTTTCAAAATTTCTAGAGCCATGTGCTCTAGTGAAATTATTACATGAATATCATAGATGTTGTCTACTATAGACATCTCCGGGGTTGCTATAAGATTTATGGCTTCTAAAATATGTTGGTGAAGTATTGTAAGATTTGGTAAGATGTGAGCTTGGAGTTCTGTGATCTCACCTCTAAATTGGGTCTGAGCATCCCATATTTCTTTCCTTAGCCTATTTTCCTCAATGACTATGTCATGATGTGCCTTTATGCTATTTTCATGTGAGGTTAGGATTTGTGCACTCTTAGTGACATTTGCATCAATTCTTGCAAGTTTGTCACTGTTCTCCTTTGCAAATTTGTCAAGTGTGCACATCTTCTGAACTAAGGTTATTGCCTCAGAAATCATTGGCTCCAATTCATCACTAATTTTGGAGAGCTTGACCTTGTTCAATGCCACTTCTTTGATTATCTTATCAATTAACTTGAATTGATACTCCTTCTCTACTTGCTCTTCCATTGCTTGGTCAGCCTCTATGCCTTGTTCTATGATAGCATCGGTAAGAACTGCAATCTGTTTCTTAACTGAAGTATTTTCATCAATTTTTACTTCAGGAACCAATTGTTGGAGTATCTCCTTAGCCTTTTCAAGTGCCATATTTTCTCTCTGTTCTTTGATCATTTTCTTTTGGATGGATTTTCTTTGACAAAGCACTCCAAATTCTTGAAGTTTGCCACTGTCCAAAGTGGCTATGTCCCAGTTTGGAACTTCAATAACCTCATCAAGTGTTACAGCCAATATGTCCTTCTTTACTATTTTCTTCTTCTTCTTCTTTGGCTAGTTGGCAGTGGCAGATTGATGTGATACCATTTGCAAGGCCTGTGATTGTGTAGATTTTTTTGGTGAGTGCATAGAGGTTGAGGTATCCTTTTATACCTGTTCTATAATCACCGACTGGTTTTGTGAAGATGTGTCCTCACGTTCCTTGGGTGTTTCAATAGATGAGTCTTCCTTTTGTCTTAGTTCCTCATTTCTCTTTACAGTCTCATTCGTATCTTTCTCTACAGCCATCTTTGAGGTGTCCTCTATAGTTTTCTCTTCCTCTTGCGGTTGTTCCTTTGATGTATCTTTCTGCTCATCAGTGTCATCTTTCATTTTTGTGTCAGTATCCTTTGGATTATTGGATGCACCTTGATTTTCTTTTGTACCCATATCCTTGGGTATATCATCATCTTTCTTCGATGATTTGTCTTGGCTGGATTGTATATCGATAGCATCTATTAATATATTCATATTTGTAGGTGTATTAATAGTTGCAGTGTCAATAGCTTTGTCCTATTCATCGGTACTAACCCTTGTAGCAGTGATATCTTCATCTTTTTGCATATTAGTTGCAAGGTCTTTTCCTATAATGGTGTCAAAAATGTTCTCTAACCATGATTCATCATTCATATCTATAACTAAGTTACCTTTAATTGATAGTTCCTCTTTGGAAACTTCTTCATCCTCCAAGTTAATGTGGATGGGGCTATCCAATACTTGATCATCTTTACCATCTGTTGGCCATTCTTCATCTATAACATCTGTTTGTTTCTGAACTGTTATTCGTACTTCTTCATTGTCCAACTTAGCTATTGAGTGAGCTGTTGTTTTGATAGGTTCCCTTTCAGGACTACTCTCTTCATCAGGATTTAGTATATCATTCCATATTTTGTGAGTGTCTTCTTCCAGCTCAATGATTTTTTCTTGAAGAAATTTGTAAGCTCTTAGTTTTGGTGAGAATTTCCTTGTGTATTTATCCATGATCTTTTTGATATCTTCTTTTGAGGATTTAGGCATAAAAGAAACCAATAATCTTTCTCTAATCCTTTTCTCTTCATTAAGTGCATAAGTGAATATAGAAGAGATTTTATCTAACAGTTCTTTTGGAACATCTTTTGAATGGTATTGCATAGGAACATAATAGTGTTTGCACATTTTTGCAATTAGTTCATATTCTATCTTATCTTGGTCTACTGTATTCCATTTTAACCATTTCTTAATTATTGGATGTCTAATGGATGCAGCTTTGGAAATAGACTTACATATGTCATCAATGTCTTCAGATGGTGATGTAACTTTTGCCTTTTTCCTTTGCTAGTTTGACAGCGTCGAGTTCATCCATTTTTGTATCTTCTAATTCTTCATCTATTTGAACATACTTTCTCCTCTTAGTAGGTGTTCTAGGTGGTGGTTTAACCTTTGTAGTTGTAGGTTTCCTCTTGTACACCTTGCCTTTTACCATAGGTGAAGGAATGGTATCCTTAGCCATTTGGCTTCTTGTTCTAGACTTTTTGGTTGGAGGAGGAGGTGGTGAATCAGATTTTTCTTCTTCTGATTCTTGTTGATATGTTGTTTCACCGATGGGAAGCTATTCATTGGTGTCTTCCTCCTTACCCTTTTCTTCCTCCTCTCCATCAGAGGATATGTTCAAGTTCTTCTTTATGTTTTTCACCATTCTCTTGGACTGCTTTACAACCTTCTTGACAACAAGTGTTGACTTAATTTTCTGTTTGGCTTCTTCATAAGTACCAAACCTCATTTGTTTGTTGTCAATGGGTTCATTCAACAATGCCTTTATTTCTTCTGTTGTTAACCCAGTTTTGATTTCATAATCAAGATTTTCTAGCCAAGATTTCCTTGGGACTACTGCTTGAATGTAGGTGAATTCAGTATCCACCATAAAACAAATTTCATCTTTGTATTCCTCAATTATACTTTTAGGAATTATACTCCTTGCTTGTAGCATATCCTTAATTTCCTTAAAGTACTCATGCATAACATTGTCAAAATCTATCCCTAGTGTTTCAATGTATTCATTAATCTGCATGGTAATGGGTCTGCTGGTGTCCCATGTTACTTTTCCAATTGAAGGAAAGTACTCTTCAAAGTAGAAGAATATACATAATATGAGGGAACTAAAATTACATGTGTTTTTCTGTGAAGACCTTATGGTGCACATATTCTCCTCAAATTGAAGCAGTAGGATTTCTGCTAGATCCATCTTCTTCCCCTGTTTGATGATTTTGTAGGATGTTCTCATTGCTGTGCTAGAGATGTTGTTCATTCTGCTAGCTTGAAATATCTTGTATCCAACTACACAAGCACCAAATTTTAGCTCTGCGTGGGTGATAGTGTTTACCTTCAGTGCCCTCTTGTCTGATTTAGCACCGGTCAATTTTTCCACTTCTGCAATAGAAGGATGTTTGTGAGCCTGAGGCTTTTCAGTTGTTGGATAGCCTATTACTGCATGTATAACATCTTTTGTTATGGCCTTTGGTTTGTTCAACCACAAGGTGTTATGATGTACTCTGCTTAGAACAATCTTAATCCACTATCTTAAAAACCTTCAGGAAATGAAGTGCATTTGTCAAACCTTTCACTTCTAAGTGTTTATGTTCTTCTTTTAGCTTGCCACCATCATCATAAAGTTCCTTATAGGCATTGTCTAGGTCTAGATATCCTATCTCCGAGATCTTACAGTGTATATAGGACCTAACATCCTCGACCAATAAAACCCTAGCTGGGATTCGGGAGAATGCTCCAAAATCATCTGGTTGAGAGGCTATCTCAGGATGTAATTTATATTTTGGTTCAGCACATGCCCCTCTTTTAACAAGGTTAAATGATTTCTTCTTGTCATCTTTAAGTTTCTCTACCCTAGATGTCAATGCAATCATTTTTGAGATTTTAGGGCTTTTTTGTAAATCAAAATAGTGCTTATCGGTGAGTGAATAAACTTACTGAATGTCTGTGATCTCCTTCGAATCTGTATGCTTAGTGAATGACTTTTGCTGGGTCACTTCTCAAACTTTCTTGAAATTGCTCTGCTCTGCTCGAAAATCACGGGTGCAAAAATGAGCTTACCCGTTGGGATTTTATACTTTTTGGTGCCCTAAGTTGTCATTAATGCTTACCAACTTCATCGATTTATGAGGATTGCCTCCATCAGTAAATACATTCATAACTCCTTTAGTGTCTTTGCAAAGCGTCAGGGTAGCTTAGCAGTGTTGGAGACTTCATTGATGATCGTCAATGATATTGGAACAACAAATTTTGTAGATTCAGTGTATACCAATAATCTTCGGGTTACACACAACTTGTGTAATGACTGATACATTCCAGTAAGTATTGCATGTCTTTTCTGTGTGTGTTCACCGATGCATATTGTGCCCAATAACCGATGGTAGCATTATTGTAGATTATTAAGTAACAATATATTGCATCTTTATTCATGCCTATATAGCAATATGAACTATGTGTAATGGAACTAATGCATAATAAAACATGTGGTAATGCAGTTCCATACTTACTTGTGCAATCTAGTTAGATGTAGTGATGTCACCAGATCCATTGGATGGGGTGTCACCATTTGCATTGCTTGTACTAGCACCTTCAGTGTTTGTGGCTTTTACCCACATCTTGTTTCTCATTCTTTTGATGTCATCAATAGTGTTTCCATTGGGATGAGTATTTTTGTCTGTCAATCGGTCTTTGCAATCTTTTATCACATGTCCAACTTTATGACAGTGTAAACATGCCATACCTGGATTTTTCCATCCTCTTGACCTTCTAGTCCATTTTCTCATACAGTTGGCAGCAATATGACCAAACCTTCCACATGGTGTGCAATTTACCCATGTGTTATAGTCCCAAACATATGAGTTACCTTCTCTTGCTGGTTTGTAGCTTTTATCAATTTCTTTCTGAGTCCATGTCTTGTTGTTCTTTTTCCAGCATTCCTTGTGTGTATGCCCATTCATCTTGCATGTAGGACATTATTTGTCCATGTAGGTTTTTCTCTTTGGATTTATCACTTTGGATCTGCACTCATGTGCCTTGTGTCCTTTCTTTTGACATTTATAACAATTACCAATAAAGGTAGATTGAGTTTGAGAAATACCTTTCATTTTGCTTCTACAGATGTTTGAGGTGTGGCCTTGTTTTCCACAGTGATTGCATGACAGCTTCTTGGATCTTGGAGTTGTGAAAGTATTCCTCTTATTAGATTGATTTGAGTATTCTCCATTCTCATTGTACCCTAATCCTGTGTAGTTGTTGACTCTTCTTTGTCCATCAAGAAAGTCATCCATCCATTTGTTGCTATCCTCAACCTTTTTCATCAATTCATTGTGTTGAATCTGAACTCTGATTTCATGCTTTAGTTTTTCATTTTCTTCCCTTAGTTCACCAATGGTCTGTATTCTTTCTATGAGTTTTGTATTTAATCTATTTGCTTCTTGACTCATAAGAATAATCTGATTGGTGACCTCATGGTGATGCTCAGTGAGTCTTTGAATCTCTGATTCTTTTTCTTGTAGCTTCTCTGTAATTTTCCTCCTGTCATCAATGGCTAGTGTTCTTTCATTTTCAGCTTTCCTTGCATCATTCATAACATTAATCATTTTTACCATTTGAGTCTCTTGACCAATTTGCAACATTTTGATTTGATCTGTTAGATGTAGATTGATCTCTTGCATACTTGTAATTTCTTCAACTGATGCATTTGAAGCTTTTCTCAATGATGATTCTGATGTTTCAAAGTAGTCTTGTATCTCCACTTCTTTGTAGTCTTTCTCATTTAGCCTAGTTGCCATAATTTTTCTTTCATCAAGAAGTTTTCTAAGCTTTATCTTTTCCTCCTTATATTTCTCAAACTTTATTTGCATCTATAACTGCTCATTCTCAATTGTCATATCTAGTCTAAACTTATCCATTGCTCTAATCTTTTCTCTAAAGTCTTTAATATTTTCAAGAGAGAGACTTAGCCCTGATACCAATTGTTGGAATTATATTGAGATGATGTACTAAGAGGGGAGGGGTGAATCAGTACCTCTAAAACATTTCTTGGTTAGCCCATTAACCCTTAGTCATCAGTTTGTAATTAAACTTACCTATCTTTTCATCTTTCTTTATGCATATGAAATCATATCATGCATTCTTTTGATATGTACCAATAATAGAAACATTCGTGAAATTAGATAACACATGACACAAGATATGATATTGCAGAAAACTCTTGCTAAGGAAGTAAAAACTGTAGTGGGGATTGTTACCCACAAACTTCACTATCTGCAGATAAGAAGAGTTGGTTAAGGCTTACAATTTTGGTCACTTCTGATGACCTACCCTGTTAGGAGTATTACAGTGGAGACCTATTAAGATCTACTTCATTTGAAGCTTTAGCAACACTATTAAGTGTGCACTCTATTAAGGGATTTACAAAGGACGGTTAAGTCCACCTTCTACAAAAGGATTTTAGATGTGATGCACTTGTTAGAATGCAACTACATAGGTCTTTGATCTAATGATAAATGCAATCTTCAATTGCTGATAATAGATCCTCTAAAGCTCCAAAAATACTATTAATCATCTTTCCATGATTGAGTATTACCATTATCTGCTCGTTGGTAGCCTATGTGTGTTCTTGATAATTGATATACTCTGTTTCTACTCTTTGCATGAATTCTACCTTCTGCTCCTTAGATGCTCTTCGTGGGTATCAATTACAAAGAATTTATGTACTCAAAATTGAGTATGAACATCTATTTATACTAGCTTAGGTTCAATTCTTGATTCATCCATTCGCGGGTTAGCTCTAGATTCAAGATATACAACTTGGTCTTGATCTATAGTTAGATATGCTTTAGATCCGTTAGGATTCTTTAAAGAATTTACATAAAGCTTGCATGACCATAAAAAACAAAAAACAATTCTACAAAATAGAATAACTTTGTCTTATCCACCGTGTATAAATCAGATCGACAATTTGTGGCTTTTCTAACTGTCAGTTCTGATGGTTGGTGTTCTTGGTCATCAGTGTTCCTTTCTCTCAACATGTTGTCGGGTATGCTTGACTTTTCCTGTCGGGTTGACTCTGGAAACTGTGTCACCGGTAATGCTTGTGTTCACCGGTGATGCTTGTGTTTGTCAGTGATGCTTGTCACATTTATACTTAGCATTTTTCTCAAAACTATTTGTCCTGTCGGGTATGCTTGCATTTCACTGGTATTGTTTGTGGTCCGCCGGTGATGCTTGATGTCTGTCGGTAATGATTTTTGTCTGTGTTTTACTTCTGAGTATACTAATGGAAAAATAATGTCATCATCAGTGGCTACCAGTATCCAATTGTGTCCTCCATTGTATTTTTCTGTAAACTCACCAATAAAATCAATTCCCCGCATAGAGAAAGGGGCTTCGACACTTACTGGGTTTAATAATAGGGCTCCTAAAAATTTGAGCTTATTTGAGAACCTCTGACATGGCTCACATTTTATAACATATACATATGTATCTTTAAATAAAGAAGGCCAATAGTATCCTATCCTTAAAATCTTATGAGAAGTGGTCTTAGCATAAAATTGATCTCCGCACTCCCCTACATGCATCTCACTTAAAAATTTCTTAGATCAAATTTGATCTAAACATAGAAACAACACACCATTTCTATCTTTCCAATATAAGTCTCCTTTGACTAAGGTTTATTTTTGGGCCTGCAATCTGAGACTTCTTTTTTGATTGTCAGTCATAGCATCAAGACACTTGGCATTCTTAAAAAAGTACACAATATTGACATAAAATAGCTGTCTTTCTATACTTGTAACTGTCTGATCATGTGTCTCTATATCATTCACTTGTACTAAATCCAAGTTATCCTCTATCATGAGTTTGGCCAAACCCTGACCTCTTATCAACTTTTTAATGTGAATTTCAAGATTAAATTCCTGAATTCTATTGATCCACTTACACCTCTTATGAGTCACTTCTGACTGAGTACCTCTTATGAGTCACTTCTGACTGAGTAAGAATATCCTTTACTATTGAGTGAGGGACATATGCTTGCACCTTAGCACATACCAAATATGGTCTAAAATATTTTACAACATTTACTAAAGCATATGCCTGCTTCTCCATCATCTCATAATTTAGCTCTACAGCCTAGAGAGATTTACTATAAAAGTCTATTGGATGCTCAAATCCTTCTTCATCTTTTTATAGTAAAACAGCAACAATTGTGTGATAAGATGCAAATGAAAACAGAGAAAAGGGCTTGCTATAATTAGGTGATTTTAGAATAGGAGCCTCTTGCACTGCCTTCTTTATTCTCTCAAATTTTATTTGAGCTTCTTCATTCCAGTTAAATTTTACATCTTTTTTCAGCAACTTTATGATAGGTTTGACAATTTCTACAAAGTTTTCTATAAATATTCTAACAAAATTAATTTTTCCTAAGAAAGATTGAACTCCCTTTAAATTTTTTGGAGCAATGACCTTCTGGATTGCTTCTATTCTTTTTGGGTCTATTCTTACTCCATCTTTAGATACTATGTGTTCCAGCAAGTTTCCCTCTTGTACTCCAAAGTGACATTTCTTAGGATTTAATGAAACACCATATTCCAAAGCTTTATTGAAAATTTTACCCAAGTGTTCACAATGATCCTCTATCCTTTTAGAGTATGCAGTTAGAGAATCTTGATAAATGACCATGAATAAGTCAATAAATTCCTTAAAAGTAACATCCATGGCCCTCTGAAAAGTTGCCCCTGCATTTATCAATCCAAATGGCATTCTGATATAAACATAGGTTCCCCAAGGAGTGGTAAATGCAGTCTTGTACTGCTCTAATTCCTTCACTAAAACTTGGTTGTAGCCTGAGAAACCATCCATCATTGATAGTAGCTCACAACTAGTCACTTTATGTAACATTGCCTCCATGTTTGGTAAAGAGTAATTATCTTTTAGTGAGGCAATATTCAAATTTTTGAAATCCAAACATAACCTAACGTCACCATTATTTTTTCTTACTGGTACCAAATTTGAAACCCATGTTGAGTGTCTGATAGGCTAGATTATCCCAGCATCTTTTAACTTCATCAATTCTTGTTGCATCTTAGGATCCAGCAAAGGATTAATAGGCCTCTATTTTTGCCTAAATGGTTTCACCTCTGATTTTAGTGGGATCTCATGTTGGAAAAGGTCTTCCCTATAAGCCTTTAGATCCTCATATGACCATGCAAAAACATGCTTATATTTTCTCAATAATTTAATTAAATTTGTTCTTATATGGGACTCTAAACCTTTTCCAATGTAAACAACTTGAGGACTGGTTTCTAATCCTAAGTTAATTTCCTCCAATTCCTCAATCTTAGAATTGCTTATCTTTGTTGAATAATCATTCTGACTATTGAACAATGCTTCAAGTTCAACCAGACCCTTAGGAATCTGATTGGATCTCAATTGGACAACCTCATTTCCTAAGACATAGTCTTTACCATTATTATTCTCAAGTAAGGTATTTCAATCTATGCACTAATTCTCATAATGGTCCAGACACTGAATGAACTTCCAAATATCTTTGTCATCCTAAAAAACTTTCCAGTTGTATATGTTATCTAGAACAACTGGTCTGGTCTTAATTTCAAGTATTGATACCCCATGTAAGGTTTGATAATGAATTTTCAAAGCAACATTTGCTAAGAAATCTGCCATTATATTATTAGACCTTTCTATCCAACTTATATCAAAGGCATTAAACATTTCAATCTGATCCCAAATAGCATATTTATACATCTTTAATCTATCATTTTTCACTACATATTTGGATCTTATTTGGGCTACCACTAATTCAGAATCACCATAAACTTTTAAACTTTTTATTCCATGTTTGATCTCAATTTCTAGCCCTAAAGATAAAGCCTCATACTCTACTATATTATTTGTCCACTGAAATTCTAGCAAAAAGGAATATTTGAAATTTGTACTTGATGGAGACACAAGTAGTACACTAGCTCCTAATCCTTCTTTTGAGCAAACTCCATCAAAGTACATTTTCCATAATCCATCATTTTGTACAATCAATCCTTTAACCAGAGGATCAATATTTTCACTCTGATGATGATGATCACTTCTCTGTACTCTGAAGTTATCCATATCCACAAAAATACAGTAATTAATGTTAGTGTCTTCATACCATTCAATCATGTGAGGAGTCCTACCTTCTCTTGACACTTTAACATTATTTCCAGCAATGTTAAAAGTAGCATACGATAAATCACTTTGTATACTACCTCCCATTGAAGCACTCCATTTTCTAGATAGTAACATCCCATAATGTGGTGGTATGTCAACAACAAGAAAATTCATAGTTAAAACCACATTAGGACAGTGCTAATTTGTAAGGCATGGCTTCAATAGTACCAATAACAGGGACTTCCCTAGAATCCATTGCCTAACATCTCCCATGGGGAGTGTCCACTTGTAATCCCATAGAATTCATAATTTCTACTGGCATGACAGTGGTTGATGCTCCTAAATCAATCATATAATTTTTAAGCATCCTTCCATTGATTACCAGTGTTAGAAAGAATGGGTCAACAACCTTAGGGGAAGTAGTTGTGTTCAAGAAAATTTGAGGAATCTCATATATCATTTCTTCAGCTTGCTTCCCTTTGTTATTTGGTCTCTTATCAACATTTTTTGGACTTTGAACTTTTATTGTAGGCACACTGTTCAACATTGATAGAACCTTTTCTTTATGTTCCTTGATCCTCATCATGTCTAAAAATGGAACTTTTACAGTCATTTGAGACAAACAGTGGCCCATGTTTACTGGAGTATACTTTATATCTAAGGACTTTCATTTTTCAACAATAATATTATTCTCCTCAATCTGTATATTCAGAATTGGTTCTTCTTTCTTAGAATTTTTGTTTTCTATATTAAGATTAGAAGTACTTGTTTCTTGTACCTTTGCTTTTCCTTCTTGTACAAAAATAGGCTCTATGGGTTTAGTTACAATCTTGACCTTATGTTTTTTTGCATTTTCCCTAGGTCCATCTTTCTTTTGTATATATTTGGTGTCTATTTTATTTTATTTTATAAATACACCATATGGCTGACTACCATTACCACCAACTACTCCATTTCTTAAGTGATAATTGCTTCTTTATTTGTTCACCAGATCTACATTAATTCTTTCTTTTTCTTCATCTGAAGCTTTTCTGACTAATGGGAGGTCTTGATTATTTTGTGCATAACATCTTACATGATCATTTGTTTCTTCTATTTCACTATCTGATAAAACTTGCTGATGACTGACTTCTACATTTCCTTGTGAACTATATGAATCATGATTTTCAATTTCATTATCTGAGTCTACATCATGACATGAATAGGCATTTTTCATATTATAATCATAGTTTTCACTTTCATCATTCCCTTTTTCTTCATTTGCTTTTAGATCTACAAAAATAATGCAAAAATCAAGATTATGTGGGGCTTCACAAGCCTCACACCAGAAATCATTATTGCACAAATGGACAACATTTTTATGTAAAGGGTTTGGAGTTCTATTCTCAATTTTTTATTTTCTAGGTTTAGAAATAGTCTTCCCATCCTTAAACTGGGTTCCATAAGGATGATTTTGCATTCTATTCTAAGGATTATAAGTGTTATTATAGGAAGGCCTATTATTTTGAGGATCCCTATACTCTTTATATTCTGGTTCCTTTAGGTTACTCCTACTAAACCATGAATCATCTCTCCTATTCAGTTTACCAAACACCCTTATGTTCATCTCAATATTTACTACTATCTTGTAAGCATCAGTGAGGGTTCTAGGTTTTTTATCCCTAAGAGCATAACCCATTTTAGAATCAAAATCATTTAAATAGGTTTCTAGACATACCTCTTCATCTAGCCCTATTTTTTGAAATAGTTTATGCATATCTCTTTGGAATATGGTATTGAACTCAGTGACCTCTTCATTATAGTTCTTTTTGATGTTATTGAACTCGTTCAACAAGAACCCTTTATTTGTCTTATCACCATATTGGTCTTTAAATAACTCAATTAACTCATCCATGGAAGCAACAGTGCCATTAGAAAGACTTCTAAACCATTCTCTAGCATCCTCTACTAGAGACTAAACAAAAAGATTCATCAACACATCTTCATGAGTGATATTCAAATCACCAACAAAATCAATAAATTTTCTTAAATGTACTTCACAAGAGATGCCATTATTTCCTGCAAATTTTGGGAGCTTTTCTCCTACATCACCCACATCTTTTGGAAATGCATTTGGGTATCCAGGAATGCCAATAAAATTAAATTTCTTATACCTTTCAGGATGCAATGGTTTCCTTTGGAAATTATCAGTCTCCTTGAAAGTAGTAGCTTTTTTTTTGGAAGATGTTGTGTTCTTAGTTCCAGCATAAGAATATTTGGAAGACTACAAAAAATCTATTTTATTTTTCATTTCTATTTTTGCAGCTTCCACCTCAGCTTTTTCTAGCATCTTTTCCATGGTTTCTTTTTCTATTCTTAGTCTTTCAAGGTCAATATACAATTTGGACATTTGCTCTGTTAAGGCCTTCTGAACTTTTGGCTTTTCAATTTTTCTTTCAGTGACCTTTTTCTTACCTTTGTCCTTAACATTTTGTGAACTAGAAGCTCTATGAGTAGCAGGTATTTCATGGTCCTTTTGAGACCTCTTATTTTTTCTTGTATTTTGATGCTTTGAGGATCTTCTTTTAATTCTGTCAACATCCTTATGCTCATGTTTTTTTATTTCTAAGTTATTTTCCCTTTTCATCTATTGAATAAGGGAAAGATGTTTCATGATGAGTATTTCTTCCTCAGCAAGTTCATCAGAAGGAACTTCCTTAGAATCTAAACTAATTGTATCTATTCCTTCTCTCTCACTAGAAGTGTTGGCAACTGTATAGGTGTCTAGTCCAATACTTGGGGCTTGGTCTTCTAAATACTCTGAGGCACTTTATTCTTGACTAGAGTGGTTATTAAGTTTCCTTCTAGTTCTATTCTCTTCACTTCTTGGAGGAGAATCATTGACACTTGCATGGTTTTTCTTTTTCCTCCAAGACATCCTATTTTTTGAAGTAGTGGGAATCCCACCATCCAATACAACTTCAAGATTATTCCTCATTCTTGATCTAGTATTCATTCTAAAAGATGTTTACTTAACTTTATACTGATCACAGAGATTTCACTTTTTAGAGTCGTCACCCAAACTTGGGAATAATTAATATCACTAGAATGAATTAGGAAACCTTTATCTTGATTTATCTTTCAAAACTCAGCGATTCCTTACAGTCTTCTTTTCAATTTTTACACCAAGTCCCCAGTGGAGTCGCCAATTTGTTAGAGCGAATCAGATGGGAAGACTCAACTGAAACTTAATTTAGCAATAAAACATCAGAGATTTTGATTTCTTCAACAAGATTTGTGCATCTTTCCCCAGCGCAGTCACCATTTCATTAGCTCTTTATCTTGCAGCACAATCCTAAAAGGACAATATACTTATATATTTTGAATTCTAACTCCTTTTTATGCAAGAGAAAGGCTAATTGATGAGGTATTTTGATAACCCTGGGGATACCTATTATCACCTCCTTCGTTTTTGAGCTCCACAGACTCAGGCAGGTATTACCTATAAAAGAGTATTGATTTATCAGTTAATAAATTTAGTGGATTTAATTTATTCACTGGTTTGTTACTTCTGACCTCACTGTAACAAATTGTAAAATACTTTGGAAATTGCAATGATTTATTTGAAATAGAGTACTATAAGCTAGGCTATGGTCTTGATAACATGAACCAATGAGATAAGGAATTTCATCCTTATTCCTTTTGATTTTAGGAGGGGCAACCTAGTGATCCTCTCTTCAAGGAATCAACAAACTGAACTATACCCTAAGAATACAATCACTTGAATGGAATTATTATTTTTGCAGTGTATATAATTAATTAATTTGAAAATATTGGATTGTATATCAATTACTTAGAAAACATAAAACTAGTGCCTAATCCCTAGGCCATGAGTCAATATCTTGTATAATTCCACAGTACGGTAATCAATACAACACCTGCAACAAAGATAGAATGCCTTATATACTATCCTCTTCCTACAACTTTATCATCCAATCCTCAAACTAATGTTATGTTCCCTGGGTTACTTGAAACAATTTAATCCTTCCTTGAAGGAACTTACAAGTAACTGCATAATCACCTTATGATCAGTGTGCTTAAATGCCTTACAGATAAAAACACAAGAATAATAACAGAAATTCAAAGAGACAATTCAGATGCAGAAAAGAGATTGCAACATATTTATATTGATGTCTTAAAGATTCAAATACATATAGATAGACAACATAGTACAAAGGTTCAGACACAATTGTAGTCTGCCTTGTAATTCCATTAAATTTTCCAACTCTCTCCAAAAGGTTACAATTACATATTTATAGTCTCAAATCATCTTGGAATTCTTAAGACAAGGATGCAACAAGCATTGGATGATTTGGAGACCTAACCCTAAAAACATAGAAAAGACAAAAAAACAAGAATACTCCAAGTGGTGGGAGGACAAAAATGAGGAATGAAATATGATCTTGCTTCTTTGTCCTCTTGTGGATGTTAGCACCTTTGTCTGCATATATTTAGGATAGTATCTAATAGTTGTAATAAGAGTTAGTGGCCGCCAATATAGGCTAACTTACACTAATCTCTTCAAGATTACTAACCTTCCTGTGCTCATAGACCAGGTGTCATGTGTCCTTCATTCTTTATCAATGAAATCTAAGTCAACTATGATAGGCTTCTTTTTCTTGGGCTTTGTCATGATATCCCATGCAGTCACATCTTTCCCCTTAGGCCACTCAAAATTCTGAATACTTTCTAGTTGAGTTTTCTTCCTTTCCCACCTAGCATATGTTATGCTTTTAACATCTGTAATGAACTTATTGCAATCTATTTCTTCCTTGATTTCCTCATCCAGAAGTTTGTTGAATCTTTCCATTTCTAATTCTCCCTAATAAGAGACATAAATGTCTTTATTGGGAAGCACACTGTCAAATTATGATCCCCATAGCCCTAATGGCTTGATTTGATCATCCTCTGTTCTAATAGGGGGTACAAATCTACTATAACTTACCCCAAACATCTTCAACTTTGGCTCAATCTGATTTGATTTCCTTTGAAAAAGGAAAAAGTAGCCCTAATCTCCTCTATCTCTATGCCAACCAAAGTTACTATTTCTAGAAATCTGATCTTAGAGGTTGCACCAATGCCAACCTCTCAAAAATTGATGTTCTTCCAGACCAAGTTGAATAATAAGGATTCAAAATTGTCAAAAAACTAGCTACCTCTACTTGTAGGACTGACAACTTTACATAAGCCCCATACACCACATCAATCTTATCTTTGATGGTGTCAATTCTATGCTACAAAATTGAAGTCAATGCTTCCAAAATGACATTGTTATGTTCTGTGACTCCTAGCTCTATTCCATCAAGCATCTCCTGTGCATCTTCTATTTGGATTTCAACATCCGTCACTTCCTTTGGCTCAATAGGGTCAAGTTATATTATTTATAGTAGTTGTTTGGTTAACTCATCTATGAGTTTCTCTTGTTCTTTGATTTTGACTAATGCTAGCTCCCTATCTCTAGCAATATCACTAGTATCACTAGCAAGCTTCTAAAATTTCTCTGATAGTTGGGTTGTCTTTGCCTCATTGAGCTGAGAAAAATAGTTAATACTTGGGATATCTCCAAATCCCCTGTATTTTGGAGGGTCCTTATAATCTTATTTCCCTCCATCTTTTCTTGAATATTCAGCAGGGCCGGCTTTTGATATTTAGGAGCTAAGCTCCACATTGTAATTGCCTAAGATTTAGGGTTATATCCAAACCCTCTGACCATATCCCCAAACTAAGTCTCCGATGATAATTTTACATTAGGTTGTCTCCTTATTTGGTCTATAATAAATGCTGAGGAAAAATCCCAGCCTTCTACAAATAATATACCACTGGCCTTGACTAGTTGTCTAGCCTATTTTGGTGTGATTTCCTTAGATTCAAGATCATAATCCTGCAATGTTTGTAAGCCTTCTTGAGTGACAGGATCACCACCTGCTAATTGTAACTTTTTTCCAATCTGTTGTTGCTTATTCCAAATGAGGAAATATTTGAATTCTCTTGTCTTGATGAAGTTGTCATCCTTGAGGAATTCCTCTTGATGCATCAACCTCTCATCTATACATGACCTAAGAGGTAATTCTTCCTCCTCTTCTGTATCCTTCTGCAATTTTTTCCCTTCCCTGATCTATTTTCTCAATAAGTGATCATAGGGCCTATTTCTAGTTATCAGAGCTCCAACTTTGTCTGTCTTCCTTTTCTTAGAAGGTTCCCCTATTTCTATTTTTTGTCTTTTGGTGGGGGCTAATTTTTTTACTTCCTTCTCTAGGACCTTTGTTAGGTCAATGACATCCTCCCCCTCAACTACCTATTGTAATGCAACTGCTTGATAATCTGGATAGGCAGTAGGTGAAGGATATCCATCATCACTATCATTATCATATTCTAACTTAGAAATCTCTGGTTGACCTTTCTCAGGAACCACTAATGCATTTTCTAACTGATTGCATAGGAGGGTATGTGATTCAATCATTGCATCTAGCCTTTTCAGATAAGGCATATTAGGGTAGAAACCTCCAAACTTCATTCCCTTTCTTTTCACCTACCTCTCTAGGTCCATAATTTCATTGAGCTTAATTTCTCTTTTGTCCACCTCCTCATCTTCCAAGATGTTTCTTATTAAATTTTCCTTCATACACTCTCCATGTACTTTTGTGTAGGGGATGGTTGGTCTCAGCAATTTCTTTGCACTAAGGGTGAAACCCTATGTATCAACATATCTGTGCAGGGAAACATTCATCCTGTAATGATTCATCTAGGCATTTAAAGGGTCTAAAGCCCTCTTTCCAATGGTAAAATTATAAATCTTAAACTTCCTTGGGGTAAAAGTACCCTTCCTGTGTGGTGTCAAATGCTCTTTATCTGTCAAAATGAGCTGCCTAATGAACTCCATTGCAGCTATCCTTAGTGGTACATGGAATGGAAAGATGTGCGGAGGGTGGGAACAACCATAGACCCTCATTATTGTGAAACTATTCTCATAATAGAAATCCCCCCAATTATGGTCTCCTGGCCATTTATCAAGATATTGGCAAGGCCACAATAGTTGAATTACCTTAATAGGAAATCTAGGTTTATCAATACCCATGCACTTAAGAAGTGGATAGATTATCAAATTTTCAAAGGCACAAAAGTCTTGCTCCCTAGAAGTATAATTCCAAACTCTAAGCCATAACTGAATAGGGTTGGCCTGACCATGATGAAACCTCTTTGGTTGGAGGAACTGACAATTCATTATTGGAAAATTGTAATATAGGATCAGATGCATGAGGACTGAGTAATGCATAAATTTATGATGTTCCTATTTACTTTGTATGTCTACAAACCCCTGGTGCATTTGATCAATGATATACTGGATGTAGTCATAATTAGAAGTGGTATAGAGGCTCTACATATCGAACACCATCATCAAAATGTCTAAGGTGATTCACTCTACTCCAGCATCTTTCCCCAATACTCTGCATAGTGGATATGCTATGTATTTTGATGTAAAAATTTAGTTCTTTATGAAAGTATGGGTTTGCTCTTGGAAACGGTGCTATGTATGTCTTCATTTTCTTAGGAACATGGTGATCCTTAATCAACTTAGCAGCAATTCCAAACTCTCTAGTATACCTATTCTCCAGGATCTACAAATTAATTTCAGTGATCATGGAGTAGTAGATATTGAAGGCCTTCATGAATGTATTTCGGTCTAATGTAAGAAAGGGTTTACCATCATCCCTCTTAATGGTCTTAGTTAGGGGATCATATCTACTAGCCAATTCTAAGATAAAGTCAACATCTACAAAGATGTCAAGAACAATTAACTTGGATAGTCCATAGGTCCAAGGGTTTGAGATTGGCATGGGACCATCACTATTGTTAAAGAAGTAATTAAACAATGAATACCCTAAGGAATTTGGGGTTTTTTCATCCCTTCCATAAGACAAATCATCAATCAAGGTATCAGAACTTACCTTTCTATTTTGGCTCGACGTTGGCAGCAAAGTGAGAAATTCATCAGAATAATTCCTCTTTCCTTTGATTCATCATCGACATCATCACCTATCCCACTAGTGGATGCCATAATTTGTGCTTGACTCATCTTCCTTTTATGTTCTGTTCTCAACACCTATTTCACCGATATTGAGACAAATCTTCTTGAAAACCCTCACCACCAACTGTGAATTCCTCTACAATTCTGAATTCAAACACTGAGAGTACTGCGAATCACAATCTTTGTCAAACTCTGAATCACTAAATCACCCTTTTGAATTCACATACTATTGGAAAATCAACTCTTCTCAAAAAATACATAAATCTCTTTAAACTCTTTGCTCTAAGAATTCAGAAGCTGGTAAAAATGAAATAATAGCAGGCATGTATAATTATAATTGAGAATTCAATGTAGATGTCTCTTTAAACTGGTAATTCAATCACTTCACCATTAGTTCCACGTGCTGTGATATCAATTTTTGGTTCTAGCTGTGGCATTCAAACTGTTAGGCAATCAATTTCTGATGAGTGTTTTGGCAATATAAAACCTTATAAAATTCAAAAAGAAATCAAAATCAAATCTAATTGGATACATTAACTCATATTAGGGTTAATTTTTCCATCTGTCAAAATCTCTGCAATCTGATTGGTCAGCAACTGTCCATGATGGTGCCTCACAAAATTCTTTATTAAACTTTGGTCAACTTCTAGCGACCCAGCGACTAAATGATCTCCTTGTCGCTTGATGTTTTTGATAACTGTTGTTCCCTCAAGAGACTTAGCAATTGTCATTAGATTAAACTCCTAATCAACAGTTGGCATGATGTCTCTTAATATGTTAACTTAACCCTTCATCTTATGGAGACATCGCGACAAAGTATTTTCTTAACTGTTCTTTACCTTGGGTTGCATCTGGAGACTCAGCGCCTGTGGAATCTCTATGTCGCTATATCATTTCCTTAACTCATTTTTAATCTGGAGACAACATGACTAAACATATTAGTCTCTTAATCATGTGATTACATTATCTTTTTTAATCTACATCTAGAGACAATGCGACCATCATTGATCTCACTTTTCTTAGCATCTGACGGTTGTCACTAAGTCTCGTAATCCTTATGACAAACCCTAATTTTTCATGAGACTTAGTGACAAATGGACATGTGTCTTATTTTTCCTCTTGTCTCTTAATCATTGGATACCTTTTGACTTTTCAATTTTATCAAGCGATCACGAGACTACCATTACATTATATCTAAAATCAATGATTATCATTGAATCTCTTAATCTTTAACTTGACTCATCTTTCATCACCCGACTACGTGACAACACCTTTATTTAATCTGACATCTAATCCTTGGTTTATCTAGAGACTTAGCGACCATTGAATCTCCATGTCACATGATAATTTCTAAACTATAGTTATAATTAGGAGACTTCGCGACTGCCGTTAGATTAAATATCTGACCAACGGTTGTCACTTAGTCTCCAGTTCTTTCACTTAACTCTCTTTTGATCATGAGACTTGGCGACAACACTAAAATTTTAATTCATGAGCTTAACTCATAACCATAGGTTACATAAGGAGATAGTGCAACTGAGTAATCTCAAAGTTACCTTATAAAATTGCTAACTCTGCTTTCATCATGAGACAACATGACCACTGTCAGATCATATCTAAGATCAACAGTCTGTGCTAGGTCTCATAACCCTTTTATCATATTCTGTTTCATTAGGAGACTACGTGACCAAAGCTTTTCGCCAAGTCTCCAGATCATAAGGAATATTCATTTTTTCTTATGAGACTTGGTGACTAAGAAGTAGTCACATGCACATAAACTCAGACTTAATTTATAAAAAGGTAACACAGAAATAGAACCAACTTGAGCATTTTTAGGGATTTTCCGCCATTTTGAACAAAATTTTTACTCAAGAGCTTAGGGTTTTGACATTTTCAACTAGGTTTTGAGAAAAAACAACACTTTCAGAGGAAAACAAGTAATTTTGCACATGATTTTTAACCTTCTGGGAAAAGGAATGATATGCATCTTCAAAATTTTACCAGGCAAACTCCAAAATAGGAAATACAACCAATAGAGCTCTCCAACAAGTTCAAAATAGCACTAAGTTCCTCTCCATACCTCTTCACATCCATGGCTTGTCTAGGCCACCTTCTTCACCAACTGACCTACCTCCCTAGTGATAGGATTCATGACCTTTCCTAGGTCTCTTTCAACTACACTTTATCCAATTTGGTGTATCTTTCATCCTATTTTCAATCGAGTTCTTGATTTCTATTTTTTAAGGCCTTGTAGCCTCTTAGGCCTAACTAGCCCTCCTATATACTAAAAATGTGGATTTTCTTCCAAAATCCCTAAACACCCTTGGGAGATAATTATGGATTCCTTGTGGGTTTACCTAGACTCTAGGATTTTCAAGTTCTTAAGTCCCCACTTTGTTCGTACATTGGATTTCCAAGAAACCCCTATTTTCACGGGTTTTGGGGAACATGTACATAGTCTGGTTTCTTTCTTCATTTTGAATGTCTTACCCAAGTCCACTAAGATTATCCCTGCATAAAACTAACAAGTATTCACCTCTCTACATGCCCCCACCATTTATTGGGTTCAACCAATCCACTGAGCAAACTTCCTTGCTATTGTTCTATTCAAGCTCCTAACCAGATTGCACTGGCACTTGCCTAGGGCTTGATGCTAAAATTTCTTCCACTATACAAAAATAATCCACAAGATATATACACAATTTAAATGGATTGCCCTTCTTGAATTCAATATTCCATATGAATTTGACCATGGGAATTCAAGAGGGAGGCATATTTACATAGTTGCCTCAAAACTAGACAACGAACCAGAAGAAATGAAAGAATTTGCAAAACCTTAACCAGTAAAAAAAATGATCAAACCAATGCCACAATAAGTAACTAAATTCCAAAATATAAGTTCTAAATGAATTAAACTATCACTTTCAATCCATTAAATAAATGGATCAAAGCTCTGTTGCAAAATTAGTGTAATTCACTCCTTTGCACACAGTTTGTACAAAATGATAACTCACTCTTGGATTAGGGTTTTATCTACCTTATATAACTTATTCCCACATGTTTGGACCCTCATTTTAGGATTTGGGCACCATTAAATCCCTTTCCTAGGTTTTAGGAAATCTTGTCATGACAACTTTGCAAAATTGCAAAAGTTGTCATGACAACTTTTACATCTTTTGCTCAAATGAAAAATTGTCACTTCCAATGCCCTAAATTGGTCCTAAACCATATAAAATGACCTTAAAACACTCAAAAAAATCAAAACCATGAATGCTACTCCATTTTGGAGTTTTAGTCAACCCTTTGACCTTTTGGTTGACTTTTAAGGACATAGACCTCTAGATACAACTTGATCTCTTCAATTACTAAACCATAATCACTACTGACTCTGGACACACACTAAACACACTTGGGACTTTATATCTTAGTCCTTATTAACTGGTAGTTGGCCAAACCAACCTACAATCCAAATAACAAAAAGATCTAGCAAAGACTTTAAGGTGCTCCTGCATTATTTCCCCTATACAAAAACAAATAAAAAAGTCAGAGGATCCATTTTTGGAAGTATTTAAAATATTTCACCAACTGAAGATAAAAATTACACTCTAGTAGAAGATAAAAAAATATACTCTAGCACAAAATACTTTTAACAAATAATTGGTTTAGATGTTCTCGCGAAAGCACATTTCATATGTCGAATTGATGGTGCGTGTCTATCATTTTTGGTTTAAATATCTTAGAAATATATTGTTTTAAATTTAGTATTTTTTAAGGTGAATGTAATAGCTGATTTCTAATTTCCCCTTTTTATGATGTGAATGTGAACCTCACTCTAAATTAAATATAAAAAATGGAACATGGAAAATAATAAAGTCAATTCAATATTGGTTGTCTACCCTAGAAAATATACTAACATCTTTATTAAATATTAAAATATAAATTAGGAGATATTTTTAAGAGATACTTATCATCAATTAAATTTTTCACATAAAAGTCAAATAGACATCTTGAAAATGGTATAGATCTAGACATAATTTTATATTAATATATATATATTATGCTAATATGTATTATTTTAATATATTAATAGAACATTTTTGTCATTTCCCCTAAAAATTTTGACAATTCTCCTGCATGACGCTAACCCCAATGTAATTTGAACCTTGCTTCCTATGTTGGCCTGAAATCAACTAAGGAAGACATTGATTAGATGGTTGAAAGTACTGATAGAATAGTCTGGAAGAGAGCTATACCATTTCATAACAATTCCTTTAAGTGAACGAAAGAATTTATTTGTATAAGGAAGTTGATTCCATTGATAAGTTGGATCGTAAAGTTTGATATGGTTTCTAAAATACTCAATTATGTGAGATTTTGGATTTTGGACTATGTCATGAAACCTAGAAGATTTATTTTATGAATTTCATCATGAGAAGTATATGTTAAGTATATCAATGTCCATTTGATGTGTTGGATAGTTCTTATGTTAATTTTTTAATTTTTAATCTTTATACTCCAGACAATGTTTCTTTTGTAGATCCATTGGATTGATTTATCTAGGAGGTTCCTTTTAGTGGTCATTTATCTTTTTATATTCTTGGGTTTTATTTTGGAGCATTAGGATACATTAGATAGGGAGTGACTTCCAATGGGCATCTAGGGTGCTAAAGTGGCCAGGCCAGAGTAAACCATTTTAGGCTGCAAAAAGTGATAACTAAATTAATAAAATTGGGGGTAACACTAATAATATTAATTATGAATGCCTCACCCATGCCTTAAGCACGTATACATGATGACAATGGGAATATCATGATACCTCATGAGAAGGTGTGATTATGTTTCCTCATATTCATGAGAGGATATCTAGTTCTGCATGATTCTTTCTTGAGGGTCTAGGGTCCTAAAGTGACTACTCTAGGGTAACTCAAGTTGAAGGCCATATGTTTATACTTCCCCTGCATGTAGCCTAGGTTTCCTCCATAGGTGTTATGGTTACCTCTGGTATTGGTTACTTACATATTTACTATTATTTTCATAAACCCTTGTGTTATACTATGTTCTAAGTTATATACCATCCTTGCACCCTCTTGTTATTGGATGTGTGTGGGGCTTGATGTCTATCTCATCAACATTTTGGGGTGGGCCTTTGCATTCCATGAACTAAACTAATAAAATTGGGGGTAACACTAATAATATTAATTATGGATGCCTCACCCATTCCTTAAGAACATGTACATGCTAACAATGGGAATATAATGGTACCTCGTGAGAAGGTGTGATTAGATTTACTCATCTTTATGAGAGGATATATGGCTCCCCATGATTCTTTGTTTGAGGGTATAGGGTCCTAGAGTGACTAATTTATGGTAGCTCAAGTTGAATTCCATGTGATGACACTTGTCCTGCATATAGTGTAGGTTTCCTCCATAGGTATTGTGATTGCCTTTGGTATTTGTTACTTACATCTTTACTGTTATTCTCATAAACCCTTGTGATACACTATGTTCTAAGTTATATACCATCCTTGTACCATATTTTTGTTGTATGTGTGTGGGGTTTGATGTCTATCTTATCAGCACAGTGGGGTGGGCCTTTGTATTCCATGAGGTTGTATGTTAGTGATTATTCTATCGTTGACATCCAATATTCTTGTTCCTATACATGTATGGTTCATTGTTGTTGTTACAATATCTTCTTCTTGGAGATACTTCTTCATACTTGTTCCATGAGTTGCAATTGTAATATATTATTATTTTATGTATTGATATAATTCTATGAGAAAGATGCAATTGTATTTAGGGAAATTGTAATTATGATTCATGACTATGATCCTATAAACATATAAAAATAGGTTGTAAATTGTATAGATTAAAGTGATGTAATAGTTAGGGTCTTTTAATAAATTATATTGTATTAGATATTTAATAAATGTATATTTCATTTGTATTATGATAGATGTACTATGAATGTTAACGAAGGAAATAACTAGGAACATTTTAATTTGGGTCTAAAATAAAATGGACTTTATCCTCGTGGTTATTTTCTTAGTTGATTCATTTATGTTTTTATCGTCATTTTAAGTAATGACGTAATGAGAATCCTATAGGATATAGGTTAGTTCTAGAATTGCATGTTCAAATGATAAACTGCATTAAAGATGTTAATGTTAAATATTATATATTAAGTTGCCTCCACAATTAATATTTTGTTCATGTAATTATTAGTTATGTTTTTTATGTACCATTCCCTTGAAAAAAATTATTTGCATCATCATTAAGTTTAGTTTAGACTTTTTCCTCATGGGTACACACACACACACACACACACACACACACACACACACATATATACATACATGCATATGTTTGTGTATATTGTTGGACTGACTTTGGAAAGTTTGGACTGAGAGGGGAGGGTTGAATTAGTACCACAAAAACTTTTATAACCGAAATCTCCTATAACCATTTACTGTTGCTTTTTGTTTACTGAATTCAATAACTTGAAATGAAACTAATATAAAGCTTATAAAACATATCATCAAAAAATTCAAGTAAATTAACTCATTAATCCATGATTTTGTTTATGCATAAATCCTTGGTTAGAGGACAAAACTATGGTGGGGATGATACCCATAACCTTCACTAACTGCAATATGAAGGGTGCTTGGTTAGAGCTTACAATGTTTAGCCATTTTGATAGCTTACCCGGTTAAGAGTATACAAAGACTTGTTAGGTCTACCTGGTTAGAGGATTTTACAATCTCTACACTTAGATATGTACCTTCTTAAAGGTTTTACAAATATAAAATAGGTTAAGATCTACCCAGGATTGAGATTTCTAGCTCTCAATATAATAGTATTGTCAACTTAACAATGTCTGCTATATTGCATCAAAATAAATGTTGATCAGACTCTATGTGCTCTGAAATATTGTGTTACCTCAATCTCAAACTGTAACACTCCTCAGATTTTCTCTGTTGTATCTAGATAACTGCTCGGTGCTTTCTGCTCTGATCTTTGTTCTCCAAATAACTCCTTTTACTTTCACTAACAGTATCAACCTTCTCTGTATCATCACTCTGTGTCTCTCTCTATCTTTCTATTTTGTAAATCATCCTTTTAAGTATAATATTTATTTCCTCTTAATATTATGCATTAGGTGCATTGTGATTTTTTTTAACTATTAGATCTTCTTTTTCGTTCAGTGACTGTGTCACTTTTATCTCGGTAATTGGCTTTTTTTCTTGGAAATAAAAAAAATTCATTAACCGCTTTAATCTACTTCTCAGATCTTCTCTTTGAATTATCTTGATCCTTGATCATGTAATAAACTATTCTTCATGCATTGTATAATCAGATTAATGTTGTGTCAATTCATTAAATGCATCCTTATCGCGTTACAATAAATTAAGTAACTCAGTAGAGTAACTTCTCTTTGCTCAGTTAACTTGATCTTTAGCACTCGGAAACTATCAACTCGGTGTACTTTATATGTGCTTGGTGTTCAGTAACTATAGGCTTTAAGTGTAGTGTTTTATTTTACCAAATTCACTGGCTTGCTCGGTGCTTATTACCGAGTAGTAAAATATTTACTTTTCTCCTTTTCATCGATTGATTCTTTTGAATCTTATGACTTTTCCTTAACTAATGACAACAAAGTATCCATAGAGATAACATGTATATGTGTATACATACACACATATATACACATATTTTTGAGCACCCAATATATTGAGAGGGGAGGGGTGAATTAGTATATAGTTGAAAAACTTAAAGCACTTAATAATATTACCATTTAACATATTTCAACTTTGGAGGAAAGTAAATAGAAGAAAATAAATACTACAACACTTAACACCAGATATTTTTTTTGTGGAAATCTAAGGTGGGAAAAACAATGTGAGAGGATTAGCTCTCAAGTATTATGTAACCAGTTAGATAATATAGTAGGTGGTTCACTATTGGGGTGGCTCGCTGTCGGGGTGGCTCACTTACAAAATACAAAGATAGCATTGATGGATATATATACAAAAGTGGAACTGAAGAGCATGCATCAACATATACATAGATTACAAGTCACTGTGAAATACAATCCTTCTTCTTTCAACGATACAATAACACATGTACATATATCTTACAATAGTTTGAAAACATATAACATCATTATTATATTATAGAGATTGCATCACACACAATATGTACATCACTTCTACATATATTTCATTCATCGATATAATCATTCTTGCTGTCAGTTGTGTACCAAACATGTATATAATTCTTTTTCGCTAAATCCATGTCGACTTCCCAAAATGAATTAGTGTTAATCATGCCATGTAATGACTAATCCAAAAATCATTCCAATGATTGTGCAAAACATAGCTATTGGTGATAGCCAGTGACATACTCTTTCAGTGACTGTTAGTAGCGATAGTGATAGAAGTAATACTATAACCAATACATATGGGATCACATCAATACCGATATGTCTAGAGTATTGACATCAATGCCAATAAAAACTTGGAATATTAAAAATCTCCCCCTTTGTCATTGATGGCAAAAAAATAATTATTCTAGACTACCAAAACTGAACTGTAAATAAAAAATATTGACTAACTAAAGTGTCCTCAAAAAACTTCAAAAACTCCGCCTGAGAGGGACATCCCGATATAAAGACCTTAACTTTATCATAAACTATGTCAAAAAAAAAAATTTAACATCTCTATATCTCCCACTTTTTTCATTAATGAGAAAGGGGTACAACTAAAACTGAAAGTATAAAAAATATACTCACAGACTGAAGGTATCATGCTGAACTGCCTCTACAGTATTTTTCCAACCTTAAAGTGCCTCTATCCATGCTCCTTTATTTTCATTACATTCTGCAATTGCCTATTTTAAATAAAAGAGATGAACTCTCATCGAAGTAAGCATATCTTCGGCCTCAGCAAGAGTTGCTAGTGCTTCTTAAGAATAGCTTTGAGCACTCAAAAAAGTAGTACTCAGATGTGATATGCATGGAACACATAAATCTTGTAAGCTGGTGAGAGGAATAGTGATGGAATCATGTTGATGTTGTAAGATAAAGAATTTCTTCTACAAGAGATCTATTTGGGAATAAATGGAACCATCTAGATCATCAGTGATCTTCTAGGAGAAGAAAGCAATCTTGAACTGAAGTTATATATTGTCCATCATCTTCTTTATCTTTTTTGTAGTTATTGGCCATGTTTTAATGTGTAATGATAAAATTGTTACCATACTCACGAAGTTATTCACCTTGAAGAATTATTATCTTTAAGTTAGAAAATGATTCATGATATTTATTTTGAAACTTCTATAGAAAAGAATGCTTAGTTTCTTCCTCCCTCAATATAATTTTATCATCAATCGAAGCAGTCAAGTCTTTAATAATAGTAACAAGTAACTTACACTTATCTTTGATGAAACATGTGGACTCAAATGATCATGATGGAACAAGACAATGTAACCTAGGTAGGATAGTTGTTAAAATGTAACCTAGGGTTTTCTCCTTTTTTTTGGCTTGTAGTGGTTCTAGCCAAACCACTAGATGAATAAAGGGACCAAGAGTCCTAGTGTTTGGAGTGTTTGTAGGAGGATGGGTCTTGTTAGGTCCTTAGAGACCTTTGTGTCCATTTAGGTACAATTAGGTGTTTTTAGATTTTTGTGGAAAAATGAGCCAAGCAAGGGACTAGAGGTCCTATTTGATGTTATTTCATCATATTTGGTGGATTGGACAAGTTTGGGCATGGTTAGACCAAGTTTGGAGACCAAACTCAAAAGTTGCAAAAAGTTGTCAATGTTGTCATTGACAATATTGACAAATTTTATGACAAGATTGCATCTTCAGTGAAATTGGTTAGATAAATGTCTAAAAGTGATGAATTAGCATTTATGTCAACTATATAAGACCATCCTCGAGGTGTGTGGGGTTGGCAAGTTTGCAAAATTTTGTGTATGGACTGTATATGTCAAGAACAGTGACTATTAAGGTGTTTTGAAGTGATCGGGTAGTTTAATGGATTGAATCTACTTCTATAAGAATTTTTATTGGTAATATAGTTTGTTACAAGAATTTTTGTGGTGGTGGTTTGTTATTTTGAATATTTTTAATTACTTTTGCAAAATATTTTAGTTTTTGTTCAGTCGCTGGTTTGAATTGGGCACTGTCTGCAAATGGAGTCATAACTCTATCTTCCAATGTGGCATTTGCATGGGCTCTTGGATTATGGAAGGTGAATACATGTACAATATGTACAGTGAAGGAGGGGCCTAGGAAAGTAAGGAAGCCATTTTTGGGATGATGCCCTAGGTGAGCCAGTGATGCATGGCTAGGGGTCATCAGTAGTTGCAGAGCTTAATTGGTGGATTGAAAGAATTCATAGCTTCAATAAAAGCTTGTAGAGGAGTAGGGTGGTGTGTTGTGTGATTCCCAAGGTGAGTAGGAAGACTTGGTGAGATTTCTTGGATAGCAAGAAAGAAGTTCCTATCAGACTGGTTTTGAAACCCTCAAAACCCTGATTTCTAGCCTTGATTGTAGGTAGAGCTGTGTGGACAGCTTGGGAGCCCTAGACCTAGAAAATATCTAGTGTCTCTATAAAGGGTGTCTAGATCCTAATCCTATTTGTTCACTTGTTAAGACATTTTGCATGATAATATAGAAAAAGTGACTAAATAGGGCTAATTGCTTGTAGCCCTATTTTGGAAGCAATTGTGTGGGTTCTTGGAACTCGATTGGATTTTTGATACAAAGTGTGCTTGAAGGTGTTGGAAAGGGTCCTATGGAAACCTTGGATACCTAAGCATTGATAAATTTGGATAAATTGGAGCCTTATAGGCCAAAGATTCAAGAAAGACCATTTGGGGTCTAGGAGAAAGTTTTGAAGTGTTTTGTTCTCCAAAATCGTGTCCACTAGTTGAAGGAGTTAGGATCTTGTGATAAGATACCTAAGGAGCATAGGGTTAGTGAAAGAACCCTAGTAGGTCATAGAGAGACCTAGGAGACCCTAGAAGAGGTCACAGAAGAAGCAAGACTAGTGCTACATCAGAGTGGTATCAGAGCAAGTTGAGAAACTTGGGAAGTTTGGTGTATGTCAAAAGTGGAATCTTGTGGTTCTACAAAGATGATGACAAATGCAGAAATAGCTAGGGACATTGAAGAGAAAAAAGAGAAAAATGGACTCCTTGAGGGTACCTTGGAAGAAATGAGGATAAAGATGGAAGAACTAGCAGATGCTACTAGGAAGAAAGACTTTGAAGCTGAACCCAGTAGTAGGGGTAAGTAGAAGATTGAAGAGGAAGATTTCATCCCTGAACTAGATCTAGTATTGAATGAGGAACCTTTATTGAAGGCCATAAAGGCATTAAGTGGCAAAGCTTTGGAAGGAATACCTTTGTTTGGAGGAAAGACAGACATTGAAAAAGTCATGGACTGGATTGAAGCAATGGAGAATCACTTCGAGTGTGAGGGGATAAGTGAAGCCCAAAAGATAAAAGTGGCCAACTCTAGACTCAGAGGGTTAGCTTTGATTTGGTGGAAATACCTTCAGGATGAGAGGGTAAGCATGGGAAAGAAACCAATAGACAATTGGAATGCTATGGTAACCAAATTCAAGGAGAGTTATCTTCTGGAGGACTATGAAATACAACTCCATAGGAAGAGACAAAATTGAAGCAGAAAGACCTAGATGTGGCCTCATATACTAAGGAATTCCAAAGATTGTGTCTAAGACCTAAATTGTAGGAATAAGAGTAAATTAAAGTGGCTAGATACTTGGGTGGATTGAAGTGGAACATCCAAGAGGAGATTAGCCTATGGAAACCTATCACAATTCAAAAGTGTCATCAATTGGATATAAAGTTGGAAGAAAAGAATAAGAAGAAAGGGGATTCTACCTTCAAGAATAAGAATAACAATAGAGGTAGAGGGAGAGACCAAAGGGGTCAAAGAGGAGGCTACCAAGGTAGGGGTAGTGAACAAAGGTCACAAGGGGAGATTAAGTTGACAGAGAACCAAACTGAAAGAAGTTCAAGGGGAGGCTATAACAGAGGCAAGGGTAATCATGGTGGTCCTTGTTAGCACTTTTTCTTGTATCTCAACCTTAGAATGATAGTATACTGATTATACTTGAATGAAAACTCCTTTATGACAAGAGAAAGGCTAATTGCTAAGGACTGGATAAGGTCCTTCTTCATTTTTGAGCTCCACATACTCAGGCAGGTATTACCTAGATAGTTCACTATGTTTCAAGTGAACTTCAAATGGTGGATTGGGTCTTCACTGTTATGTCATTATATTTCTGATTATATCAACAAAATACCACTCTTCAGATGACTGAAAACAATTCTGAAACAGAGCTTGGCAGGGAAATACTTATGACTGTAATAACAAATAACAGTGGCATAAGGATGCTTATCCTTCTTCTTTGTATGAGTTTAAACTCAAGGAAGGCTAACCTTTTGATTCTCTCTCTAAGGAATCAACAAACTGAATAGTATCCTGCTGATACAAATTCTTATGAGTTCTGCTCATTTGTTCTTAGTAACAAGAGTATT
>MU223621.1:929648-968176 GCA_018584345.1 Thuja plicata
TATTTATATTTAAATTCTCCTTAACAAAAAAAAAAAAAAAATTTGTTGCATTTTGGGCGTGAAATTTTTGGGCATGACAGATGTGGAGGTTGTTGTCTTACCTCCAAAGTTTCAAATGGTTGCTGACAAAGTTCTAGACTCCCAGGTTAAGAAGACTACTAGACACAAAGTTTACATGGAGCATTTGATTCAGTGGAAGGATAGAATACAGTCAGAGGCTTCATGGATTATAGAGGTAGACTTCAAGAAGATGGGTATTTCAAAGGATCTTTCGTCCACAGGAGTGACATAACTTTTCTTTTTGGGGGAGTATGGTGTAGGAGCACCTAGGTAGGCTAGTTGTTAAAATGTAACCTAGGGTGTGCTCCTTTTTTTTTTGGCTTGTAGTGGTTCTAGCCAAACCACTAGATGAATAAAGGGACCAAGAGTCCTAGTGTGCGGAGTGTTTGTAGGAGGATGGGTCTTGTTAGGTCCTTAGAGACCTTTGTGTCCATTTAGGTCCAATTAGGTGTTTTTGGAATTTTGTAGAAAAATGAACCAAGAAAGGGACTACTGGTCTTATTTTATGTTATTTCATCATATTTGGTGGATTGGACAAGTTTGGGCATGGTTAGACCAAGTTTGGAGACCAAACTCAAAAGTTGCAAAAAGTTGTCAATGTTGTCATTGACAACATTGAAAACTTTTATGACAAGATTGCATCTTTGGTGGAATTGGTTAGATAAATTTTTGAAACTGATGAATTATTTTTTGGGTCAACTATATAAGACCATCCTTGGGATGTGTGTGGGGTTGGTAAGTTTGCAAAATTTTGTGTACGAAATATATATGTCAAGAACAGTGATTGTTAAGGTGTTTTGAAGTGATCGGGTAGTTTAATGGATTGAATCTACTTCTGTAAGAATTTTTATTGGTAATATAGGTTGTTACAATATTTTTTGTGGTGATGGTTTGTTATTTTGAATATTTTTAATTACTTTTGCAAAATCTTTTAGTTTTTGTTTAGTCATTGGTTTGAATTGGGCATTGTTTGCAAATGGAGTCATAACTCCATCTTCCACTGTGGAATTTTCATGGGCTCTTGGATTATGGAAGGTGAATCCATTTAAAATATGTATAGTGAATGAGGGGCCTAGGAAATCAAGGCAGCCATTTTTGGTATGATTCCCTAGGCGAGCCAGTGATGCATGGCTAGGGGTCATCAGTAGTTGCAGAGCTTAATTGGTGGATTGAAAGAATTCATAGATTCAATAAAATATTGTAGAGGAGTAGGGTGGTGTGTTTTGTGATCCCCAAGGTGAGTGGGAAGACTTGGTTAGATTTCTTGGATAGCAAGAAAGAGGTTCCTATTAGACTAGTTTTGTAACCCTCAAAACCTTGATTTCTAGCCTTGATTGTAGGCAGAGCTGTATGGACAGCTTGGGAGCCCTAGACATAGAAAATATCTAGTGTCTCTATAAAGGGTGTCTATATCCTAAACCTATTTGGGCACTTGTTAAGACATTTTGCATGATAATAAATAAAAAGTGACTAAAGAGGGTTAATTGCTTGTAGCTATTTTGGAAGCAATTGTGTGGGTTCTTGGAACTCGATTGGAGTTTTGATACAAAGTGTGCTTGCAGGTGTTGGAAAGGGTCCTATGGACACCTTGGATACCCTAATCCTATATGTAAATACTGAAATAGATTCTTCCTTCAACTTGTTCTCTCCTTCTTCAGTTGTAGTCTACTTATCTTCACTCTAATTTTCATAGCTTCATCCTTTGTTTCTTTATTTTCTTCTTCCATTTTTTCATCACAAACCTGATTATTTGATTCTTCTTCTTTTTTAGGTGGTTCATCTTATTCTTTGTTATCCTCAACATCAATGATAACCACATTATTTAATGGTACAACCATCTCTGATGGTTTTGGTATTTCTGGAATCTTGATGGTTTCTTCACTTATGGTCTCTTCTATAGTGAAAATTGTTTCCTCTTTCTATGAATTTTCTTCTTGAACGGGTACTTAATCAATCAAATAGAAGATCCTATCAGAACCACACTAGGTGGCTCAAGATTGGGAGGACTCTGATCAAGAGTATATACAACATTGTCGGTAAAATCAGTCATATTTTCAACCTTATTGGGAGAGCGCTAAGAAGTCTTGCAGATGTGTCCTTTGCTAACATATTCAATTCCCATGAAAGAGATGTAATAAATGATATCATGTCCTACTTTACCTCAACAACAATTGATGTATCAAACATGTGAAATCTTTCTCTTTTTTTGGATTTAAGTATAATTCCTTTAGCAACAGCTGTGAACAAGTCAACATATTATTCTCCAATAACAAACTTACAAACTTGTTTTACAACAATAGAAAACAAATATTTTTCTATAACCTTTGCTTTAGATCCGATCTCATTAAATTTGTGTGAGGGGAACTGGTAACATGTTTCTTGTAGGCTTTTGAGTCTTTATTGTATTGAACATTGTATTTTATAAAAACTTCAATGATAACATGTTTTCCATCATCAAATATTAGTTCAAAGATATTACCGACACTACTTATTTCATCGGTAGTCAGATAAACAAATATAATACTTGTATCCAAGGGCTTCATACCCAAAGAAGATTCATAACTCTCCTCTATGTGTTTCCCTTTCTTGTTCACCTTGATCATGGACTATTCAACATCATTGTCCATGGATTTATCTAATGACTCATTACCAGAATCGACAATATAAGATACATCTTTAGAAAAAATTATTTCACTTTCTTGGCAATAGAAGCCATTGATCTAGTGATCATTCTTTTCTTAGATGAACCTTGTCCTTCATCTTTTTCAACATGTAAAGATGCAATGGTTACACCAAAAGAACTTCTAGTGTTCCTTTTCAACATTTTATCTTGTTTCTTCGTTGTAATATCTTATTCTTCTCTAACTTTTTCTCATAATATTTTCTACTTTCTTCTTTTCCTCCTTGGAATTTTGTCTATAAATTTCTATTTTTTTCTCTTCAGGAGTACTGAATATTTATTTTGTGAGATATGGGGGACTCTCCAATAAAAATATGGCATGAATCTCTACTTTCTTTTCTATTACCTCATACTCGAGAAAGGGTAACCATTTATGCCTAGGTTGTACTACCTGTATAATGTAGTTGTTGGCGATAACAATGAAAGTTATTTCATCTTTATATATTTCTATCATAGAGGGAGGAATTATATCCCTTCAAAGAATCCTTCATTATATAATAGAAAAGAGCTCTGTGAATATGTCTTCCATATCAGCAGTTCTTTCCTTTCTTGTTAACCTTCTATAAATTTATTGTGCTACTGGTGTATCATCTTACCATACTATTCTCCCTTCTCCAAGACTGTGATTCAAGAAATACAAGAGAAATAAATTAGATAGAGAACCAAAATAGAAACTCACATGTTTCCTTCTAGTCTTAATTGACCTTATATTTTCAAGAAATTGATCTTTAATTAGGGTAAACAGCTCATAGTTTGTACCTTTCACCATATGGTAAAGAATGCAAATCACAGTGGTTGACACAGAGTTTTCTCATTTATTTTATAATACTTTGTATCCAATTAATTTTTCTTTATATATAACTAAAATTTCATTGATAGTGATGATCTTAAGAGACCCTCCATCAGGTGTCGCTTCAGTTACGGCTATTTCTTCTCAAGTTTTAAAACTCTTAATTTCTTGCACTTCTTCGATGTTATAGAAACCAATGAATCTCTTCTTTACATATTTTGTAATCAAATATCAACCATCTTCAAGCCAAAAACCTGTTGATGGCCATCTCAAGAGAAATCATGGAAGGCATTGAAGACATGTATCTTTTTTAGAGTAACTAAGAAGGGGGGGGGTGTGAATCAGTGGCCTCAAAAATATTCCAATAAATCAACTCAAAAACTTAGTACCACAATATTAAGCCTCTAGTTATCTTCAGTCCTACAAGATGAATTCCTTCAAATAATATTAACAAATAAATACTACTCAGAGTTCACTATTAAACCTTATTCTTACCGTTATCGATTAGCAGTCTTTCAGTTACCAAAATACAATAAATTGCTTAGTGTATACCAATCAATCCAGATTAGTTATGTGTAATAAAAAACACTAAAATAATGAATCATAAACACATTGACACATGGATTTTTAATGTGGAAACCCTATTAAGGGAAAAACCACTTGGGACTAGTAACCCAAAATTTTCACTCTTCTGAAGTGAGCTCGGTGAAGAACCAACCCTATTACAGATTACAAACACACTGTTAGGTGTGACCTTGTTAGAGGATTTAAATAGAATAGTTTGTCACTTGATATCTAGCATCTCTATGCTACCTTCTATGACCAAACCCAGTGTAGTTTGTTAAATGGTATCTGGCATCTCATGCTATCTTTATGATAAAACTTTTGGATACTCCTTGGGATGTATCTCAATATAGAAAGGATTGTTAAGTCCTGCTCAGTTAAGAGAATTTTTGAATCAATGGTTAAACTAAAACAATAAATGATCTATTCACATATACAACTATACTTTGTAGATTTTTTAGATCTTATTGTAATCTCATAATACCTTTCTGATCAATGTATCTTTTCAATACCTTTATTGCACTTCTTTCTACTCGGTGATGTTGTGCTTCTATGTTTCTCAGTATCCGTAGAAATCTTTAGCTCTTTCCTCAGCTTGATTGATTAGGATTGTATGAAGTTGTTCTTCATTAGTTTCTCTATAGCATCCTCTTTCTCTATTCAATCCCCTAATTCATAATGAATTAGATTGTCTCTTTATAGACATGATATCACCATTTCTCAGTTCTTCATTTTCTTTTTCTTGGTGTGATTTGCAATCTTATCCAATCTTTCTTTAAAACTTTACTTTATTTTTATCCCGTAGATTTCTCCTTGACAACTGGAATAAAACATCTTCAAATCTCTACTTATCTCTGGCTTTAACGTGTCGATGAAAACAATGTTAACAACCAATTAACTCTTATCTTTAGCTCTTGCCAGCTAAGTCTTTTGTCATTTCTAAACTTTAGTTCCTTTTGGTCTTTGATAGCTTCGGTCAACACTTTAGTTTTCCTTGGGCATCTCCGCTAGGGTTGTCTGTCCATCGGGGTTGTCTATCCATCAGGAATTACTGTTAATTTCTTCTCATCGGTAATGCTTGTGATTCTTCTTGTCAATAATGCTTGTCGGGTTTCTTTCTTGGGAAACACTGTGACTTTACTTTTGGGTTTCTTTGTTCATCGAAGTGCACTGCTCATCAGTGTTTGTAGTCACTTAGTGAATATTGATATTTTATGCATTACTAAAAGCACAATATTTATCTTTCTAGATCTCTAAAGTCTTTGACACTTTGTATAAAACCAATCAGATTATATCAAGTTGACATCAATGAAAATACAATCCATTAATTGATTTAATATCTTGCATTATCTTTCTACATTTTAGTGATCAACTTAACATCTTCAAACATTCAATCAGTTATGGTTCATCAATCTCTCCCTTTGGCATTGATGGAAACACACTACATTATCACACTATATTATTTCTAATACAATATGAAATATAACAGTTGAAGTTCACCAATATCTCCCAAATCCTTTTGTTCTATAACCAATACAAATGTATGGCTCTCGGTAAGTTCATATAGCTTAGATTTTTTTCTTGCTGAGTGCTATCTTCAATATTTAATCCCTTTACTGGATAGATGTACCAAATTTTATCTTATGTTTCTGATATGTGCTCTCCCTTGACAGTTCCTCTCCTTGATCATCTCTTTTTCTTTTGACAACAATCTCTCCTTTTGTATGTATTCTGTCCCTCATGTTACTTCTCTCCCTTTGATGGATATTTCATCTGTAATCTCTCCCTTTGGATATTCTAGATATTCTCTATCTTTGGGTAATGATAATCTCTCTCTTCAAATTCTTAGGAGCTTCTCTCCCTTCAAATCTCTCTCCCTTTGACAACAATGCCAAATTAAACTTTTATTATTCCAAAGTTATATCCTTTCACCTTTTTATAATATACTCCTTGAATTTACCTATCCATCAGAAGTACAGCTCTGTATTAGCCAAAATTATCTCTAGTGTTTGGCGCAGATTTGTACCTTGCTGTGTATAGATGTAGCTTTGTAGTCCATATCCTTACTTTCATCAACATGAATCATAATCTTATTATGTGTAGGCTGATGCAGCCTCTTAGTCAGCTTACTAACCAATAGACAAGGGTTGGGCCCCTAGTCTCTGTCTCAGGTACTCAAATGTATCCTTCAGTAATGGATTTGTGAATATATCAGCTAATTGTTCGTTTGATTGAACATATTCTAGTATCACCTCTTTTTCTTGCACTTGTTCTCTTAAGTAATGATACTTGATAGCAATATGCTTAGTCTTAGGATGAATGACTAGATTCTTTGATATGTTTATTGCAGTGATATTATCACAATATATAATCACTAGTTCAAGAGTCTTCATATTCATACCTTCTAGTAATTGTTTGATCCATGCAATATTTGAGTAGTTTGTAGCAGAAGCCACATATTCTGCTTCTGCAGTAGATTGTGAGATGCATCCTTGCTTCTTTCTGATCAATGTGACAAGTCTATCACCCATGAAGAATGCTCCTCCAGTTGTGCTCTTTCAGTCATCTATGTTTCTAGCCCAATCAACATCTGTATAGACTTGAAGCTCAAATTTTCCTTCTCTTTTATACCATAAGCCATAGTCCTCGGTGTTCTTTAGATATCTCAGAATTCTCTTGATAGAAGTCATGTGTAATTATTTGGGATTATTAGAGAATCTTGCAACTATTCCAACTGCATGTGCTATATCTGGTCTGGTATGAACAACATACATTAGTTTTCCAATCATTAATCTATATAGGGTCTGATTTAGCTCATTTGATTTGTCTTCTTTTGTCAGCTTACATTTGGTTTCCATAGGTGTTACAACTAGCTTGAAATCTTCCATCTTGAATATCTTCAACACTTCCTTGATGTATTTGGACTGAGTGATATATGTCTGCATCTTGTTGAAGAATCTATAGACCAAGAAAAAATTTGATATCCCCAAACATAGAAATTTCTAATCTTTTCTCATTTCATTAGCAAAGGATTTACATAACATTTCATTTCCCCCAAATATGATATCATCAACAAATATTTCAAAAATCATAATATTACCATTGGTATTTTCTTTTAAGTACATATTGCTATTTTCACTTGTTCTTACAAATTCAATGCTTATGAGATATGAGTGAAGTCTTTCATACCATGCTCTAGGTGCTTGTTTTAATCCATACAAGGCTTTATGTAGTCTACATACCATGTTTCTCTTTTGTGGATCAAGAAACCCTTCTGGTTGTTCAATGTATTCTTCTTCTTCTAGTATTCCATTTAGGAATGCAGATTTGACATCCATCTAGTATACCTTGAATCCTTTGAATGTAGCATAGGAAAGAAGAATTCTAATTCCTTCTAGTCTAGCAATGGGTGCAAAGGTTTCTCCATAATAAATACCTTCTTCTTGTGCATACCCCTTGCATACTAATATTGCTTTATTCCTTGTCACTTCTCACTTCTCATTTAGCTTATTTCTAAATATCCATTTGGTTCTGATGAAATTCTTGTCATCTGGTCTAAGTACTAGTGTCCATGTACTATTCTTCTCAATCTGTTCTATCTCTTCATTCATAGCACTAACCCATTCTTCATTTTCAAGTGTAGTATTAACAGATTTAGGCTCAAAACCATAAAGTAAACATCTAGTGTTTAGTGACTTACTTCTTGTTCTCATTCCATCCTTCTTGTCTCCTATGATCTGATTCTATGGATGATGTAATCTGACATACTTGGAAATTTTCTGTTCAGCTCATTGTCCATCATTCTGATCATCATCTTGACCTTCATTCTGATCTCCATCACTTGGAACATCATTTTGAGGATTTTCCTAACTTTCAGTAATTACAGCCTAATGCTCGGGTGTAATGTTTTGTTGCTTAGGAGTGATACACTGTTGCTTGGGTAGAGTGTCAGGTTCTTCAGTGTAAACAAACATGTTGTATTATTCTAGTTCTTTTCTTCTTTCCTTATCATTCTTCTCTACAAATTCATCTATTCTTACATTTGCACTTTCAATGATCTTGTTAGAGGTCTTTTTAAGACATTTATAAGCCTTGCTTTTGGTGGAATACCCTAGAAAGATACCTTCTTCACTTTTGGAGTCAAGCTTTCCATTTCTATCATGTTTCAAAATATAACATTGACTTCCAAATATTTTGAAGTAACTTACATTAGGTATGTAACCATACCATAGTTCATAGGGTGTCTTCTTTATGTCCTTCTTCAAGTGTACTATGTTCAATGTGTAGAAAATAGTACTGGAAGCTTCCCTCAAAAAATTTTGAGTGATGCTTTTCTCAATCATCAGTTTTCTTGCACAATCAACAATTGATATGTTTCTCCTTTTAGCAATTCCATTTTGTTGTGGTGTTCTTGGTGCAGAAACCTATCTTTTAATTCCATGCTCATTACATAAGTTAGTGAATTCATCTGAAATTTATTCCTCACCTCTATCTGATCTTAAGAATTTCAATTCCTTACCATTTTTTTCTACCATAGCCTTATACCATTTAAACATATTAGATGCTTCTGATTTATCTTTTAAGGACATAAATTTCATCATTCTAGAATAATCATCTACAAAGAGAATGAAATACCTATCACCATAGTAACTCTTTGTCCTCATGG
Organism: Thuja plicata; assembly: GCA_018584345.1. NCBI lineage: Eukaryota > Viridiplantae > Streptophyta > Pinopsida > Cupressales > Cupressaceae > Thuja > Thuja plicata. The sequence goes on from MU223621.1 coordinate 938,409, forward strand.
GTCCACATAAATCACTATGGACTAATTCTAGAATTTCATTATATGTATGGACTTTACTATTTAAACTATACTTTTTCATCTTACCTTTTTGACAATTCTTGCACATGATATGCTCAGGCTTTGACATGCTCAGTAAGCCTCTTACTCTTCTTTTATTGCTTATCTTTATCATGTTGTCAAAATTCACATGACATAATATCTTATTCCACAACCATATGTGTTTGTTCTAGCCATTAAACAAGTGGTGTTGATGTCATCAAGATAGAAAAGGTTACCTTTTGTCTGTTCACCAGTTCTGATCAACCTTCCTGATTCATTGAATATCTTTGCCTTCTTATTTTCAAATGCTACTCGATGACCTATGTTAATTAGATGTGAAACACTCAATAGATTATAATTAAGTCCTTTTACCCAGTAATCATTTTCTCATTTGATCAGGTTATTCAACATTATGGTTCCTTTACCTTCAACTGGCCAAGCTGTGTCATTACCCATTCTTACTGATCCACCATTATAGTATTCAAAAGTTTCAAAATTTTGTTTATCACCAATCATGTGGTGAGTGCAGCCACTATCTATAATCCAGACATCATTCTTACTAACCTTAGATATGAGTGCAGTCTCTACATACCTTTCTTCTTCTTTGTCTGAATCATTCTTCGTGGCTACAAATACCATCTCAATGTCTTCATCTAATTTTTTGTCAGCATCATCAGCTCTGTTCCCAGCCAAGTAATAAGCTTTCTTTCCTTTGTCCTTGTAGTCTCAGGTATCTCTTCTACCAAATTGTTAGTTGCTTTGGTAATCTATGTTATTACCTCAGTCAAGATTCTTTTCATATGTTATGTCATTACTTCTTTCATCTTTTCTTTTGTTAAGACATCTTGCAAAAAAGTGTCCAACCTCTTTACAATTAAAACATACAAGTGGTAATTTACCTTTGTATCTACCTTTGCCTCTATGCAATCTTCTTGCCATTAGTGCTTCAATATCATCAAGTCCTTGGTTATCACTATCACTTTAATTATCATTCCTCATAGTGTGTTTATGACTTGACTTACTTATTTTCAAATAAGATTTGAATGCAGACTCTATAGATGGTAAGACACTATTATCAAAGTTATTCATTTTAAATAAAATCCGTCTACGAATCAGACTATCTAGAGTAACATTATTTTTTGCAAATGCTCTCATTTCTTGTATAGCAGATACTCTAATAGCATATATAGGTAGTAATATTTTTAGGATTTTACTTACCACTGTCTCTTCTTCAAGTACACCTCCAACTCCTCAGATAGCATTGACTACCTCTTTGATTCTGCAGCTATATTGAGTGATATTTTCTCCTTCTTTCATACTTAGTTTATCAAACCTCCCTCTTAGGCTTTCTACCTTGGCTCTTAGTACATTAGCATCTCCTCCATGTACTAGATTAAATATATCCCATATTTTATTTGCATAGGTGAAGGTTTTGACATCTTCAAAGTCAACATTAGAGAGTGAGGAAGCAAGTTCTATCATCATGCAATTATGCTCATGCTTTTCTCTTAATTGCTTAAGTGTGTGAGGTCATGTAGGCAACACATATTTAGTATCTAGGTGTTGAGTAACATCATTACCAATACCTCATAGGTGGAGTCTTATTCTACTTCTCCATGATGCAAAGTTATCTTTATTCAACTTGGGTACATCTCGTTTGTTCATCTTGTGATATTTTTTTTGAGCTGTTAAACTCCCTTTCTAAGAACAAAAGCTGTGATACCAATTGTTAGAATAATTGAGAGGGGGGGTGAATCAATGGAGTCAAAAATATTCCAATAAATCAACTCAAAAACATAGTACCACAATATTAAGCCTCTAGTTATCTTCAGTCCTACAAGATGAATGCCTTCAAATAATCTTAACAAATAACTACTGCTCAAAGTTCATTGTTAAACCTTATTCTTACTGTTTACCAATTAGAAGTCTTTCATTTATCGAAATAAATTAAATTTCTTAGTGTATACCGATCAATCCAGATTAGTTATGTGTAATAAAAAAAACTAAAGTAATGACTCATAAACATATTGACACATGGATTTTTATCGTGGAAAGCCTATTAAGGGAAAAACCACTTGGGACCGGTAACCCAAAATTTTTACTTTTTTGAAGTGAGCTCGATGAAGAGCCAACCTTGTTAAAGGTTACAAACACATTGTTAGATGTGACCTTGTTAGAGGATTTAAATAGAATAGTTTGTCACTTGATATCTGGAATCTCTATGCTACCTTCTATGACCAAACCCAGTATAGTTTTTCAAATGGTATCTAGCATCTCATGCTATCTTCATGATAAAAAATTTTGATACTCCTTGGGATGTATCTCAATATAGAAAGGATTGTTATGTCCTATTTAGTTAAGAAACTTTATGAATCAATGGTTAAACTGAAACAATAAATGATCTGTTCACATATACAACTATACTTTGCATATTTTCAGATCTTATTGTAAGCTCATCAATAAATTTTATCCACTTCTTTCTGCTCAGTGATGCTGTGCTTCCTTGTTGCTCATTGTCCGCATAATTCTTTAGCTCTTTCCTTAGCTTGATTGATCAGGACTGTATGAATTTGTTCTTCATCAGTTTCTCTACAACATCCTCTTTCTCTATTCAGTCCCCTAATTCATAATGAATTAGATTGTCTCTTTATAGACATGATATCACCATTTCTCATTTCTTGACTTTCTTTTTCTTGGCATGATCCGCAATCTTAGCAAGCCTTTCTTTAAAGATTTACTTCATTTTTATCCCGTAGATTTCTCCTTGACAACTGGAATAAAATAGATTTAAATCTTTCACTTACCTCTAGCTTTAACTTGTCGATGAAAATAATGTTAACAACTTGTTAACTCTTATCTTTACCTCTTTCCAGCTAAGTCTTTTGTTGTTTCTGAACTTTAGTTCCTTTCGGTCTTTGATAGCTTCGGTCAACACTTTAGTTTTCCGTGGGAATCTCCATCGGGGTTGTCTTTCCGTCGGGGTTGTCTATCCATCGAGCATCACTGTGAAGTTCTTCTCATTGGTAATTCTTGTGATACTACTCATCATTAATGCTTGTCAGGTTTCTTCCTCGGGCAACACTGTGACTTTACTTTTGGGTTTCTCTATCTGTCAAGGTGCATTGCCCGTCGATTTTTGTATTCACTTAGTGAATACTAATCTTTTATGCATTCCTAAAGCATAATCTTTATCTTTCTGGTTCTCTAAAGTCTTTGACACTTTGTATATAACCAATCAGATTATTTCAAGTTGACATCAATGACAATACAATCCATTAACTGGTTTAATGTCTAGCATTATCTTTCTGCATTTTGGTGATCATCTTAACATCTTCAAACATTCAATCAGTTTTGGTTCATCAAGCTTCTTGTCGACCAAAACCCTAAATTGAGGTTTGGCATCACCATTATAAAGACTCAACTTTTTTACCCATAAATTGGTAATTTCATAGATACTAATTTTTCCATCTTGCATTTCAGATGAACTCAAACATCCTCTATAGAAACAACACCATTGGCTATCCTAGAAAAATATCCTAATATATCATTTTTAGTCAAAATGCTAGGGAATGGCTTGAAAATAGGATGAGGCTCTTGGGGTTTCTCGACAAGCACATGAGTGAGGTTTCTAGCCAAAGCCATTGGAAATGCAGAGATAAATTTGAGTGTAGAAATAAAATTCTTAAACTCTTAGCTCTGCTTCAGATCACACCACAATAATTTAACTCTCCTTTTTCATAATGTAAGAAATGAGCTGTAATTTTTTGTATTTATCAAGTAACCTTGAGATAATGCAACAATAAATGCTTTAAATACATTGTATGCCCACTTAATTATCCCCCCTTTTATTTAATTGTATTGTGAGGAATATTCACTACTCATTTCATTAATTGATACCTCCCAAAAGGAGTTGATGTGTTATGTTTTTCACTTTACAGGATGAGTGATAGATAATGAAGATTTTCTCCTCCTTAAAGACAATTGTGAGTCTATTTAATTTTTGGTAGAAACTTGTGTGTCAGCTTTGGAGTTATCGACATCTTTTTTGACCCAAATATTCTTCATTTCTTCTTTGAATTCTTCTTTGTCAATAATATTTATTGGTTATGTCCTCATAACATCCATATATCTACAATATTTTGCAATGTGTCCAATCGTGTTACAATTTTATCATCTATTACTCTGTTTCTTTTGTCTTGACCTGCAATAGTTATCTCTATGACCATATATAACATGTATAGAAATATCAAGTAAACTTGTTATCATTATTAGGTTTCCTACATCGACTAGCTTTGTGACCAAAGATAATACAGTTACAACATATACTTGTAAAAGATCCATTATTAGGCTTAGTTCTACCTCTACAATTTATAGCCTTATGACAAGGTCTATTATATTTGAAATATCGACCATTGAAAGAATGAAAATTCAAACTTACTTGAGAATTTTTTGGAGCCTTACCTTTATCCAGTTGTTCAAAAATAGATTGATTTACCAGAATTGATTTTATTTCCTCAAGGATTGAGCTATGTGAACATTCACCAGTATCATATCCAAGTCCTTTCTTATCTTTCAGGGATCTTTGAAAATTTATAATTTCATCCAATTTTTTGGAACTAGATTTCTCCTTTTCTTCACAATTTTCTATCTCAACCTGATTTGCTTTGAGAGCTAGAATTTATTGTTCAAGCATTTGATTTTTATCAGATTTTATATTTATTACATTATTAATAATATTTTTGTCTTGACCACTTTATTTAAGTTTGGATCTTATGCTGGGGATAGTCTCATTTGTGGTTCTGAGATCATTACTGACTTCTTTGTGTCTGGATTTGAAATTTTGGATCTGGTACTTCAATTTTTAGATACAGTCATTTTCCAATTGAAGATGTTCAAATAAGCCCTTGTTTTCATCTTCAACCAACTCTATATCTTCATATATCAATAGGAAATCACTTTCATCCATAGCAGATTCCAGTGTCAAGGATTCAATCTCTTGGATCTCCTTCGAGTGGTTAGACTCTTCCAAAGGACTAGGCTATGATACTAATTATTGAACACTCGATATACTGAGAGAGGAGGGGTGAATCAATATATCCTTGAAAAACTTAAAGCACTTAATAATTTTACCATTTAACATATCTTAACTTTGGAGGAAAGGAAATAGAAAGTAATATGTAAAATGGTAGATGAAAATGATCATAGGGTCTACAATTGGTGTATAGAGGATTATGGAGATTTTTCACGCACATTAGGAGGGACCCATTTCTCCTCTGTGTTGTTTGTGTGGCCTTTCATGGCCCATTCCTTCCCCATGGTGTTTGTTGTTTGTTGTTTTTGTGCATTGTTTTTATCAATTTTTCTTTGCAATCTTTTCTTCATTTCCCTTGAATCTGGTTTTTGTTCTTGGCTTATTTTCTTTGAGTCTTTATTTCATCTCACCTTGGCCCTGGTTCATGTGTGCGTTCTTTTAATTTTCTAAGATGGGTATCATTTAGGGTTTGGCTTCAAGCCACTTCTTCCACTCATGGTCGTAGAGGATTGTAATGATGGAAAAGACATGCAAGAAAGTGATAATATGGAAAGTGGTATTAGTGAAAATAATACCAAGGAGTCAGAGAAACCCTCTTATAAAGTAGTTCTCTTTGATAAAACATTTTTACCATAGTCGGATCATTTTGAAGTTAAGAATCGTAGCACTTATGGAGGACTTTGCAATGTCGATGGAAATTGAAAAGGAGGAGAAGGTGGTGACAAGCCCGCAACAGAGTTTGATAGAGAAGGGAGAAGTAAGGAAGGTAAGACCCCAACACCTAGAGTTAAGACCCTTGCTCTCTCACTAAATGCAAACATGGTAAATGCTATCAAAACCAAGCAACGTAGATTGAAGAATATTTATATTTTCTTTGTTTGCAAGGATATGAATTTTCTTCCAGGTAGAAATTTTTTTTATGATTGGATTAGCAATAATTTGGGGGAAAAAACTTGGAATAATGGTTAGCTTTAGTCGCATGATCTAGAAAGGCTTGTTTACTATCTTTTTAAAAAAACTATGCTATGCAGGAGAAGGTTTGAGTAAATGGTATTGTAATGTTGGTCAAACTATGTTTAGAGATATTCCTTGGGCACTAAATAGTTTATCCGAACATTTCATTGCTTGGTCATCACCATTTTGGATTAAACTTAGAAATGTTTAGCTAGACTTTTGGTATTTTATCCCGCATATGCTCAAACCCCTTGGCACTTTTCTTCAAGTCAAAGATTCTAGGTTACCCTACCACACCTTAATGGCCAAATTTTGATCACTCTCAATCCAATACTATCTTTCCAGATCCTATGTTTGTAGATATTGAAGGAAAAAAGTTTACCTGGCCTATTGTCAAGCTTGGATATATCAGGGCTTGCTTCCACTGCAAATTAAATTTCCATAACAGAAGAGAATTCCCCCTTTTTTTAAAATATCCAAAAGAACCTTTTAGTCCCTCCTAAAAATAATAACACCCCTGTAGGAGATATGGTGAATAATGGAAAACCTGCTAATAGCAATGATAGCCACAATGGTAACAATAACAATGAGAATAATGGCCAGAATAGCAATGATAACATGAGTAATACTGGGATATGAGGTAAAGATAGTCCTGGAGAAACCCTCAACACCTCGTGGGATAGGTTTATCTCACTCTGTTATCCCCTCTTTGAAGAAGATTTTGAAATACATGTTGTTGTTCAAAATAATGTCAACCAGAATGCGTTCTCTTGTCACCCTCAATATATTCCTGTGGCTAGAGAAAAAGTCCAAGAGGATAATGCTCCTAATAAGAATGCACAACAAATAACTCTATCCATCTTAAAAGAAAAACAAAACAATCATAGGGTTGAAGAGCAACATCCTTTCAAACTGGTTAAGGTGTTCCCTACAAACATGCCTTCCATAGACTTTAAGAGAAAGCACAACCTTGAGATGGTTGAACACCATTCTAATGAGAAAAGTAATGAGTATTCTAAAGTCATCTCCCATAAATATTTGCATAGCAAACAAGAAGGTGATGAATGTAGTTTTATTGAAATTGTTACTAAGAAAAAGAAAAGGAAAACCTATGAAAGAAGAAATAGCTTCAAAAATAATGGAAAAAACAATAAAATTAAGACTAAAGAACTCCCAGAGTGTTTTAACAAACTGTGTAAAAGTCTTACCTCCCCAACCAATGTATGATGCCAAAAATTTAGATCTAGAATATTAGGGGTCTTGAAATTCTTGATAGAAAATATTTTGTTAGAATATGGTGTAATAAGATCCAGAAGAAAGATGTTATTTGCTTTCAAGAAATTAAAATTATGGGATATCATGCACTCAATTCCCTATAATTTATTTGGAATGGAGCCACATGCATTTTCTCAGATCTTGAAAGATGTAAAGGAGTCTTGGCCATACTAATAGGAGCCAAAAGGACTGACAAGATGATAGATAAAGGTACCTCCCCTTGCCATAGGTCTCTTTGAAGCTTGTTCAACATCAATAATTAGGTAATGGGAGTTTAAAATATATATGTCTCTAATGATTATAGAGAGAGGGCTAACTTGTGGGATTGGATAACAAGTAATCTCCCTAATGCTAAATGGATACTTTTTGGGGACTTTAATATGGTGGAGAATTAAAAAGATAAGAATGGAGGGAATAAACATGAGTGGAAAGGTAATGAATTATTTTTTTGGGCCAAATTTAAGAGAAGATTCAACATTAGAGACTCATTGGAAAATATGAAACATGAGTTTAACAGTATATGGTACACATGGTGCAATAACCAAGCTAGTTAAAATAGAATATACTTTAGGCTAGATAGATTTTATGCTGAAGTTGATTTGCTTAGTTTCTCACACAACCCTGGACAAAATCCTGTTGAGGTGATTCCATCTAGCTGACCATTCTCCCATTCTCGTTTGCATCACTTTTAAAGATGTTCATCCTCATAACCAAATGTAGAAGAGGAAAAACACCTTCAAGCTCAATAGTTCCCTTTTAGAGGATGAGGATACTCTTCAGGTTATTCATACTATCACTTCCCTTGAAAATTTTTGCAACTCAAACCTTTTTTCTATTGAAAAGTGGGATAAAATTGTTGAGAACAGGAGGAATATGTTCCAAATGGTACAGACCAAAGTTTCCATTGATAGAAACCAAGAAGAGAACCTTTTCCAAAAAATTGTAATACAGTTGAAGCCGAGTTACAGAACAAAGGACATGATCAAGACTAGAATAGTCCCTTATTAATACTAAAACTAAGTTGAAGAGAATCCAAAATCACAAAATTCAAGGCCAAAAATTCAGAGCCAAGGCTAGATGGATTAAGGATGGAGATAAAGGGACTAAATATTTCTTCAATCTGATCAGAGCTAAACAAACTAGAGAGGAAACCACAAGTGTGTGTGTGTGTGTGTGTGTGTGTGTGTGTGTGTGTGTTTATTGGACCTGCAAGCTGCAACACAACACTTCAATATATCATTAGATTAGTGATCAAAATGTGAAATATTAGATGAAAAGCATATAGAAATCACCAAAACTGACATATTGCTTCCTATCTAAGAAGAGTATGATAAATGCTATAATTTACCAAAGATTATGCATAAATCAGTGACATATACAAGCTTAGAATGGAATATTCAAAGAGAATTCAAGTTAAATTCCAAAACAAAGTTCGTTTTAAGTGCACCAAAAGGAAGTTTATGAATTCTATCAAAGATGAACTAAGAATGCATTGAGATTTCTACAAAATTAGAGCAACATAAGATTACCTTCAAATTCTAAAATTAGTGGTCAATTGAGCTCAAAATTCATTCCTTTTATAGAAGAATTTGAGGAATGAGTGGTTAAGATTGATTTGTAAAGAGAGGTGGAGATTGAATCTTTAATGATCCATGTGACTGATCCAAGTGATTTAATTCTCATTGGCTAATGGATTGAATTTCCATTTTGAAAGTGAGGAGTTTTATTTAGGAGATTTATTTAATTCCCTTTAATTAATGATTTTAGCCAAGTATTTAATTTTTTTGATTTGATTAAAATAGGCCAATGTAATTAATGTGAGTTAGTGATGAAATCACTTTGATTTTAGGAGATTAAATTGATTTTAATGAATTATGCCAATAATCAAATAGTTGTCTTGACATAATTAGGGGTATGATCACACTTAGGGGAAATAGGGTCTCTGGTTATAGTAGAAAAAATTAGGGTGGTTAAATTTTCCCCTCTTTGAATTCATGTGCATGCAGCACATTAATTCAAAGAATGTCTGATGTTGACTTCAGAAAGTTTGAGAATTCCGCACTTGATTGAACACATTTTTTTATGAGATCAGACTCCCACTTGATTGAACTAAGATTGATAGTATTGAATTTGAACTTGATCAAACAAAGGTTAATAAAAAAATATCTAAATATACCAATTCTGAGCTTGATCGAACAAAAAACCTATAATATTGACTCTGAACTTGAGTGAACGAAGGTCAATACAAAGCTGCTAAGAGCTTTGAGGTATCAATTCTAAACTTGATCAAATGAGAATTAATAATACTGACTTCAAACTTGATCGAATGAAGGTCATTATAAAGCTACTAAGAACTTGATAAAGATCTAAGAATTTTTAGGCATAGATATCTAGCTTGTTTAGCATTGAAGCCTTCTATCCAACTGTCCCAACTTGATCGAAGGAAACTTCCATGTCCCTAGTCTTTTGATGATGAAGTCAATTTTTTTCTTTTTGAGCAAGAATTTGACTGATTTAAGTGTGATCATGCCCCCTCGGGAACAAAATCAAAGTAAAAAGAATAAATTCCCTCTATAGAATAATAGATCACTGAAATAGATTGATTGGATCGAGAAAGAATCAATTAGAAGAGGTGATGAAGCAAAAGAGTGTTAAGAGAAAACACAATTTTACCAAGTTGACTATTTGAAAATGTAAATTTTGAGTTTGGTAAACGTATGTAGGACCAAGATTTTGATGAATAATGTGCAATTTATTGATATAGAACTTGGAAAATTAATTGCATAAAGCCCATGAATCATTTTTTGAACATATAGAACAATTCTAAATTTTTGGGAGATTGTCGCAAAAATTTTACTATATTTTTATAAACATTGTCTGCATGTTTGATTTCATTCTTGATAGATCCAAGAAGAGAAAAATTGAATTTTGATAGTCCAGGAAGAATTCTAGAGCTCTGAGACAGCTCAAAAATGTTAATATAAGTGTTAAAAATCACTTTTTACTCATTCATTTTCACTTTTATCCGCAGTAAATCTAGAGCTCTACAGAGAAGATGGTGGTCCCTATGGAGAAACATTGATTCAACCTAGCATTTTGACACCAGTGCCCGAACCATTATGCACAGCCAGTGAGTACATCGATACCTACCTATTTATGCTTTCTATTTTTCATTTTGTCATATTTTGCAGTAGTTAGGAGCCTTTTTATTTTCAATCACATCCAGTGTCCTGGATTGATTCCAGTCAATCCCGCATTGCGTCCAATTTTCTTACAGAATTTTGGATTGCACCCCATAAATTTAGGATTATATTCCATTAGGAGATTTTGCATCATTTTTTGTAAATTTTTTCTCATCCTTTGAATGTGTCGCATCCTTTGAAAACATGATCACACCCTGTATCACATGTCGCATCCTATCAAAATGGGATCGCTTCCTAGATTCCTCATCATGTCTGGTAAATCTCACATTGCATCTGGTATGCAAGATCGCACCCAGGAAAAATAGTGTCATTTTCTATTTAGGAGTTAGTTTCTTTCCAATTTGACTAATTTTCCTCTTTCTGAAGGCCAAAAAGACTTAACTGTTAGATTTTTCTGCATAGTTACCTTAGCTAGGATACTAATGTAAACCTATAAATGTGTTCTTTGACAGATCAATTTTGAGGTTGTATCTTTTTGAGGACCTCATCCTTCATGAGTCCTTTCCTTATCCTGATTATTGATAGACGCGGGGCTACAGATCATAGGGCGTCTCAGATTGAAATCACTTATAGATTTACCTGACATTAGGGTAAATTGAGGGTTGTTGACTAGTCTGACCGAGAGATGCCATTCATAGCACAAAACCTTCCATCTCCCGATTGGTGATATGACCATCACCCCAGAGGATGTGTAGTGGATTATACGTATTCCAGTCATGGGTTGAGAGGTACAGTTTGAGTTGTTCTCTGCCAAAGTGATCACTTCTATGCAGAGATACTTTGCAGATCCATCTATAGTTTGTTGATACCTTACTTGGGACTACATGTGTGATCACTATGATCTATTACCTATTTATCTATCTTGATTGATTGGAGGTATACTCATTCCTGATAGAGGTCATCATGGATTCATGTGTAGGTGGGTCGAGATATTAGAGAAGATGGTCATCTCTTCTCATAGATTTGGCATGGGGAGTTGTATACTAGCCCACATGTACAAACAGTTACACGAAATTGTCTATGAGTACTCTCGGAGTATGACTGTTGGGATATTAATTTTATAGATCTGGGCCTAGAAGCATAGTTACATGACTGATAGTAGATAGGCAGAGAGCACTTGAGTAGCCATATGTGTACATGTATTCAGGATTCATCTAGCAGCCCCATGTGGGTAAGATGGAATGCTGGCGGCATGTTTTTGATGACATCATAGTGGTCAAGTGGAGGCCATATTTAGATTGTGAGGAGTGGACCCCAAACATGCGGTAGATGCCTTTTTTTTTATATTAGATATTTGATTGGTCATACCCGGTACATAGTTGAGTGGTTCATTGTTACTCATGTGCTAAGGAAGTATGGTCAAATTCAGGTTATGTCACAAGACTTGACAGCTTATGTACACATCCATGATGAGGAACCTTAGTGGGGATCCTGGTTGGCTTATGAGACTGCACAACTAGAGATTAGTCAGATGGTCACAGTGGGATGGGATTACCTTCCCGATGTTAGAAATGTTGTGTGCACACATGTGTATCTTGCACATTTATGACAGTTTCCATTTTCTTAGTTTACAGCACCATATGAGATAGCACCTCCTATAAAGGTTTCCCTTCATTATGATACTACAGATGATAGACTAGTGAGAGGCAGAGGTGGAGCTCAAAGAGATGGAAAAGGTGGGGGTGGTAGGGATGGTGGCAGAGATGGTAGACGCACTCCCTAGGACAGAGGTTAGAGACATGGAAGAGATGATAGAGGAGATGATAGGGGTGGTGGTAGAGTGGGTGACAGTGGATTGGGTGGTAGTGGGGAGGGCAGGTGGATGAGATTCATATACATGCCTCCATGTATGGATCTAGGTCCTTTACTGACTAGGTAGTAGCATCCGCAGAGACCATAAGGGCAGGTGTCTAGTGGAGGAGGTGGACCTCCTAGACATGATCCTCCTAGGGATACTGGCAAAGATACTGGAAGGGATGGAAATACATTATCATAGTGTCAAAGAGAGAATGAGCAGCTTAGAGCTTGTATTACCAATTTGAATACTTTTTTGGCAGATAGGGACATGAAGCTTGAGAGATTGGGATTTGAGAGAGATCAGCAGGGTGATAGGCTCAGAGAAGAGTGAGATATATAGTCCCGCATAAGTACTCAATAGGGACAGAGAGCTTCTTATTATTTTTTATTATATTATGTGGTGGTTCCATAGCCACAGAGAGCTCCTTTATATTCCATAGTTTCACAATAGTCAGAGGGAGCTATACCTCCACCAGCTCATCATGCTAGAGCTGATGCACCACCTCCTCCTCCTCCAGATTAGGGAGAGGGTTGTAGTCAGACCTGATTTATTTATGATATATGAGATATTTTTGTATATTTATCCTTCTAAGATCTTCCATTGTACTATAGACATTGATACTTGTGTATATGTTACATCATGATCGTACTAATACATTATTGTAGACAGTTCCACATTTTTATCTGATTATTCACTGTTATATATCTGAGATAGTTGGTTCTGATTCTGATATGTTCATGGGTTCGATTTGTCAGATACATGTTTAGATTGATGCACATTGTGATTATGTACTTGGTATTTGATGATTTAGAATAGATTCATGTGATGACATCATTTATGCTCTTTGATTTATTACTGATATATAGATGTGTTTGAATGATTCTAGATGAATATGTAGATGTATTTTCTTGAGATTTTTTGTATGTAAATATATGTATGGATCCACTTAGGATGTAAAAATAAATGCAATGCTTGAATGCTTTATTTTTTGTATTTTATTTTTCCCATTCATGAATCCAAAATGAATGCCATGGATATGCAATGACATTAATATATCAGTAACATAGATTAAGTAGTCAACTTGGATTTTGAATGAACTAGGAAATTATTTTGAGATCAAACCCTTATGTTGTTTTTGTAAAATGAATCAAGCAAACTTTAAAAGCTTCTAAATGCAGACTTCTAGGACTGACACTAATTTGTATATGTTGTAGCATTTTTATCATCATGGGGTGTTTGTGTAATGAACATCATCAGGTAGTACAACTGTCAATAATACCTAGAAAGTATTATGAAAGTATGCATACTATGTTTATTGGATGCAATGTTGAAGATAAACCTAAGTATCAAGGCATAGAGGCCAGGATGACTTGTCAGTTATCTCATTTTTATTTAAGAATCATCTTCTTTTCATGTGTAATGTAAGATATGTGACCCACAATGACCTTCAATATTCATACCCTTGGTTACATAATGTGTTATACACCTTACTTAGAGTTTGATTTAGAAATAGACAAGGAAATTGGTTCAACCTCACCGTAGTTTACACATAAAAAGGATCGAGATATATGTGGCTATCCACTCATGTTGGAAACTCTTACCATAAACATCCAAGCTAGGTGAAATTTATAAGATCATTGAAACAATCACCATACACAGAAAAACCAAGAAAGTGTTATGCCCCTTGTCCTTGTGACTCTTCGTCTTAAAATAGACGTCATGGAGTAACTCAGAATACATAACAATCAACAATTGATAATCAGTCAAAGAAAAATTATAAATTCTACATGCCCCTAGTTTTAAACATCATGGGAACATAAAAGAGTCATAATCAAACCAAGATCAGTCTGTATGTGTTTAAGTGGTATTAAGGAATATCGTTGATTCATTTTTTTCAATCACAGTAGAGAAATCATCAATCACAACTTGGAATCAAGCAATTGGTTTTAATGTCTGAGTCAATGAGATAAAATTTGTCAGTAATTGGAATCCAAAGTAGTGTTTAGGAACATTGTTTGATTAAAATGTTGAGAAACACTAGTATGATTAAAGTGTTGAGAAACACTAGTATGATGTCTGTTTTGGTAGGTGGTGTTTAAGAAACACCCTTTTTTGTGATAGTGATGTTTTCATGCAAGTATTAAGAATTACTAATTTGTAGTTGTAAACCATCCTAGATAGGGACCTAGGAAAACCTAGAAAATATAGACCGAACATGCTAGCCGAGATGCCCCCAGTGCAGAATGACTATTCATAAGATGCAAATGCAAATGCAAACAAATCCTAGGCAAGGATAGGACATTTGTAAGGAATTAAAAGTCAACCAATAGCATAGGTGTGATCATGAAGGATTAGTGTCAGAAGTGCATTGATAGATGGAGCATAGAGTACAAGTGATTCCTATTTTCTAGGTTTTCACCACTCACTCAGCAAAGCTTTTTTTTTTTGCTACCAAGACACGTGTTTGCCAGGTTTTCGCCAAGGGGGTTTTCTATTTTTCAAATTTTTTGTCCTTTTTTATTTTTTTATTTTTTTTGTTAGTATCAAGGCACCTATTTTCTAGGTTTTCACCAAGGATACCTTTTTTTAGGACTTTTTCCACTATTTTTGGCTTTCTTTAGAATCAATTTTCTAATTTTTTTGGTATTTTCTGAGAACTATTTCCACTGCAAAGGCCCTTTCAGCCAGACGTCAAGCGTAGAATCACTTTAGGTGTAGAGTATTGATGGGATTAGGAAGGAAATCTCCCTTAGTTGTAACTAATTGATAATCTCTAGTCCCAAAAGTTGTTGTTATAACAAAAGGCCCTAGCAAGTTGGGTTCAAACTTACCCTTTTGTTCTCTATTTGGCTGATTTTTAGGATTCTCTCTTAGAACGAGATCTGCCACTTGAAATTGTTGTGGCTTTACTTTCTTGTTGTACCCTTTTGACATTCTTTTCTGTTACACTTTGAGATGATCAAATGTTTTTTGTCTGCGCTCATCTAGTAGTTCTAGTGCATGAACCCTATGAATGTAGTATTGTTCATTTGTAGCAAGACCTTGGACAGATACTTGCAAACATGGAATTTCTACTTCAATAGGTAGCACTACTTATGTACCATAGACTAGAGAAAATGGTATGGCTCCTATTGGTGTTCGGACACTTGTTCTATAGGCCCATAGTGTCAGATTTAGTTGCAAATGCCAGTCTTTGCCAGACTTACTCATAGTTCTATGAAATATTTTTAGAATTTTTTTGTTTGAAGACTCAACTTGTCCATTACCTTGAGGATAATATATTGAAGAACAATGTTGAGTGATATGAAACTGTGTACAAATGTCCTCAATATCTTGGTTTTTGAACTGACCCCCATTGTCTATTAGAATAGAACAGGGTATCCCATGCCTACAAATGATGTAGTTCAAGATGAACATAGCAACGTGTTTGCCAGTGGCTTTGATCAGCAGCACTACCTAAAACCACTTAGTGAAATACTCAGCGGCCATAATGATGTATTTGTGTCCATTTGAAGAATTAGATTAAATTTGTCCAACAAGATCAAAGGCCCATTGCTGAAATGGAAAATGTGTTATAAAAGGTATGAGTTCTTTGGCTGGAGCATAGATAAAGTTTCCATGTGTTTGACATTTGTCACATGTTTTAGAAAATTGCACGGAATGTTTTTCCATTTTAGGCCAATAGTATCTAACTCTTAATAGTTTCTTAGCTAATGAAAAGACATTCGAGTGTAATCCACATATACCTTCATGAACCTTTGTTAATGCCTGGTCATACTCTTCTTATTCTAAACACCTAAGAAGTGTTTTTTCAAGACCTTGTCTATATAAGTTAGTAGTGATGAGAACATAACGTGATGTTGTCCTAATTAAAGCTCTTTTTTCATTCCTAGATAAGCCATTAGGTAAAGTTTGATCAGTAAGGTAAGAAATTATTTTGGCATATCAAGATTGGTCTTGGGAATTTAAGGAACAAATCACTTGGGATTCAAGTGTATCAAAGGCTGGAAAGGATAATTCTTCCACCAAGAAGTCATATCAGAATTGGTGTTCTTCCAGTTGTAACATGGATCCTAGCGTAGCCATAGCATCTGTAGCTTTGTTTTCTATTCTTGGAATTTGTTGGAATGTGATGAAAACAAAGTACTTTTTCAAATCTTCTACTAGCTATTTATAAGGCATTAGTTTCTTATCATTTTTTTGATAATCACCATTCACTTGGTTGATAATGAGTTGAGTGTAACCATACACGTGTAACTCTAATTTTATATTCTATAGTAATATTGAGTCCATTCACCAATGCTTCATATTCTGAGATGTTATTAGTGCATGGAAACATTAGTTTATATGCTTTAGGTATCTTTTATCCTTAAGGAGTGATAAATAGTACCCCTGCGCTAGATCCTTGTTGTGTGAAAGAACCATGAAAATACATCCTCTATGGATATTCAATTAAGTGCATGATTTTCTGATCTAGAAATTTGATGATCAAAGGTGCATCATCTTGCAATGGCGAATCAGCTAGTTGATCTACTAGGAATTATCCTTTGATATCCCTTTTGTCTAGACATACTCAATATCAAATTCACTTAGTATCAAGACCCATTTTGCTAGTCTTCCTATAAATGTTGTTTTACTGAAGAGGTATTTGAGAGGGTCAATTTTGCAATAAGTTTCAATGTATGCAAGAGCATGTAGTGTCTCAACTTAAGGGATGCAAAAATAATTGCTAAGAAAGATTTTTCAATGATATTGTAGTTAAGTTCATAAGACACCAAGGTCATGTTGATATAATAAATCACCCTTTTGTTTTTGTTTTCATCCTCTTGTGCTAGCAATACTCCAAGAAATGTAGTCATAGCTGAAATATATAGTAGAAATTGTTTTCCATGAATATACACCATGAGAATGGGAGGATTAGCCAGGTAATCTTTTAATTCTTTGAAATTTTTTTCACAATGCTCATCCCATTTGAAAGTAGCACCTTTATGTAGAAATTTTGTGAAAGTTTGCACTCTATATGCTAGTTGGGATATGAATCTCCTGATGGACTGGAGTCTTCCTTGAAGCATCCTCATTTGACTAATATTGTGAGGAGGTGAAATTTCCACTATAGCTTTTACCTTTTCACAGTCCAACTCAATTCCTTTAGCTAATACAATAAACCCTAAGAGTTTCCCTGATTGGACTCCAAATGCACATTTTTTTGGATTAAGCCTTAGTTGAAATTGCTCCATTCAATCTAATATCTTTCTCAAGTCTTCAATGTGTGTTGTTCTTATTTTGAATTGGCTAATGTATCATCCACATAGTCCTCCATGTTTTTGTGTATCATGTCATGGAAGATTGTTGTCATAGCTCGTTGATACGTAGCTCCAACATTCTTTAGCCTAAATGGCATGATGTTCTAGAAAAATGTTCCCCATGCACATGTAAATGTTGTCTTTTCCTAGTCTCTAGGACAAATATTTATTTGGTTATAACCAGAGAATCCATCCATGAGAGAACACATTTGATATCCCACTATTAGATCTATAATCATATCAATATTTGGAAATGGGAAATCATCTTTAGAAAATCTTTGTTTAAGTCCCTAAAGTCTGTGCAAATTTTGATAGACTTACCTGTTTTAGAAACTAGTACCACATTAGAAATCCATCCTGCATAAGTGATGACTTATGAATCCAGCCTTTAATAGTTTTTCCAGCTCCACTTTGACCAATAATGCCACACGTGGATGCATATTTCTTAGTTTTTGTTTGATGGTTTTAATTCCAGGAGCTATAGATAAGTGATGCATTATTAACTCAGGATCAAGTCCAGTCATATTAGTATAAGACCATGCAAAGTTGATCTTCTTCTCTTTGAGGAATTTTGTAAACTATATCTTTTCTTCTTATGATAATTATTGTGCTAGGTGAACAAATTGAGGGGCTTATATTGTTCCCAAGTTAACTAGTTGTGTTGGTTCTATCAGTATTGAAGATTTGTCTTGAAAGTACTTAGGGAGGATATCAAGAATCTCATCTTTTGGTTCCTCTGAGAGGTTTTCACCATCAGATATGTCTTTTATTTTTACTATTATAGAATTTTATACTGCCACAATGTGGTTTTCACCACCAGTTCTTTGTTTCTTTTTATTTTTGAATTCTTTACTAAGAAGCTTGATATCCTCCTCTATCAGGTTCACGCTCCTTTAATTGGTGGAAGAATGATAGGGTTCGCAAGTATTTATATAACATGCCAAAGTATAGTCATTGGGGAAGTTCATAATAAGAGTAGGTTCTGAATTGGTCTAATCAATAAGGTCAAGGTTTACCAAGGATAATTATTTGGAGTTTTGTAAGGATAGCATCGCATTAGCATCAAGACTATTAACTAACAAGACATATTCCACTAAGTCAGCTTCTATAGAATTTAGATCATTAAGAGTCAAATCATCATTATTAGGGTCATTATTAGTAATATGTAGACCTAACTCTAGTGACTCATTAGTTGATCTTTCTCTTTCTTCTCTTATCATATTGAAACTCGTATCTTGTATCCTTTTAAGTTCTTCTAGACCTAGTAAGACACGAGTGTCTTCATCAATAATCCCAGGCATTTCTACCTCATCTGATTCTATAACAACATTAGTGTTATGGGAAGTGATATAACTTTCTCCTCTCTCCAATAGAGGTGAAAATTAATGAATTACATCTACCTTAATGTCCATGGTAGCATCAGATTCATAATCATGTGAGTCTATAATTTTGTCATCAAATCTATTTAAAAACTCAGTAATAGTTACCAGATGTACCCTATTATCCATTTGTGGATCAAAGTGTGGTAAATCTAGGACATGTAAAATTGTCACCAAATTTCCCCCATTTAGGATGTACATCTTATTGTTGGGGTATTTCTCTATGATTTTCTTCTAGCTGTTGGATTTCTAGAGAGTTTTCTTCTTCTTCCCTTACTTCTTGGACATCAGTTTGTGACAACAAAGGAACATGATGCTCTAGTTGTGCTACATATCTTTCTCCTTGATATTCAGGATCTTCATTACCAATGTGTAGTAATATTTCATATGTCCAAGGTACAAGTTTTGTTTCTTCCTCTTTATCATCACTTCGTTTGTCGAAGATTGGACCATCTCTTGAGGTAGGGTGTTCTGAATTGTTATTCAAACCTAACCCTGTTTTGTCTTTGGTGTCTCTGAATTAAATGTGTATAGGCTCAATGAGTCCTTTTCCTTTATCTCCTAGAGGTTCCTTCCCTTTGTATCCCATTTTTTTAACAAGGTCATAACCTTTTCCATACTTTTCGGGAGATATCTCAACATGTTTTACCCCATTTTCTCTATGTTCCTCTTTATAGAGCCAAGCCAAGACTGCTCTATCTTATTTTTCATCATCTTGAGAAGTAGAGGTTCTAACCATACCAGTTGTTTTATGAATGCCTTTCTCTTTTGATGCAGTAGGTATGAAAGATGGGGAAGGTTTACCATAAGATCTTGGAGACATGGGAATGTTAGCCAATGATGGCATCATGTCTAGTTTGTATTCCCCCATGCTAGTTTCTTAAAGTTTTAGTGTCTTTCCAAAGCTTCTCAACACCATGTCTTTAGAGGTTTCAGGTGGGAATTCTTTCTCAACTTCCTTATTGTGAAGAACCATAATGTCTGCTTTAACATTGTTGCAAGTGTAGCTTGAATCTGTAGGAATTATCACTTCCACCCCATTATGTGGGAATTCGATGCATTGGTGGTAATTAGATGGCACTACTTGCATTTCATGTATCTGAGGTCTTCCTAATAATATGTTATAGGCCAATGGTAGATCAAGAACTTGAAAAATCACATTCTATTTAATTGGTCATATTCAGATTGGTAAAACAATGAGCCCTTTGGATGATCTT
Source organism: Thuja plicata (assembly GCA_018584345.1). Lineage (NCBI taxonomy): Eukaryota > Viridiplantae > Streptophyta > Pinopsida > Cupressales > Cupressaceae > Thuja > Thuja plicata. Next base: position 958,609 of record MU223621.1, read on the forward strand.
TCCTCTTCATCGTAAGCCTTGATGGTTATCTTACTTCTTGAATCAATTGTTTATTCTGAAAGACACAATTTCTTGATTAGATTGAGAGTATTTATTGGAACTGCAAGCTACAACACAACACTTTAATATGTCATTAGATTAGAGATCAAAACATGAAAGATTAGATGAAAATCATATAGAAATCACCAAAACTAACATACTTCTTCCTATCTAAGAAGAGTATGATAAATGATATAATTTTTCTAATTAATGGGAAGTGTGTACTGAGAGGGGAGGGGTGAATCAGTACCTCTAAAACTTTTGTATCTTTTAACCTTTATATTTTAGGTAATCAATTGTTTATCCAACCATCTATTCTATACTATCTTGATGTAAGATTCATCAATTCATAAACTTAACCATACATGTGAAAATTCATAGAAACATTCTTGAAAGTAATTGACACATAACACAAGATATGATAATGCAAAAAAATCCTATTAGGAAGTAAAAAATGCGGTGGGGATGAAACCCATAAACTCTTTACTATCTTAAGATTGGAAGGGGCCAGTTAAGGCTTACAATTTGATCACTTCTGATGATCTACCCTATTAGGAGTATCTATGGAGACTTGTTAAAGTCTACTATGTTCAGAGCTTTAGCAACACTTTTTAGTGTGCACTTGGTTAAGAAATTTACAATTGGACTGTTAAATCCACCTTCCTTGAAAGGATTTTTACACTTTGCTTCACTTGTTAGAATTTAAGAAAATTACACTTTGACCTGAGTGTATGCAATCTCCTAAAGTTTATTAGAGATCTATTTAAGGTTACATTTATAAGTGTATCACCTAATGTGATTTAATAATACCTATGTTGCTCAGTAGCCTCTGTTCTTGGTTCTTGATAACAAAATTCACTTTTTGTTGTTCTGGTTCTTGAAACTTTCAGTCTGATCCATAGATGTGCTCGTAGGCTTCATTCATCCTCTAATCCATAATAGTGAATGATTAAAACATCTATTTATATGATAGATTGACCTAATTAAGTTTCACGTAAAACAATATTAACTGTAAGCTCATAGGTTTACAACTTGACCTTGATCTTCTAGTCTATGCATTTTAAATCAGTTAGACTGATTAAAAAACTTACAATAATGTTTCTTGTCCCTAAAGTAATAGTTTTAAAACAAATCAAGACTCTATAAATAGAATAAGACTATTTTATCTAACGTGGAAGTCAGATCTACTTTTTGCGGGCTTCAACTAATTTTTGGTTTTATTCAGTCAGTTATGCTCTAAAATGAGTTTGACTATTTCTCAGTGTTCCTTGCTTGAACTGTCTCTCAGGTTGCACTTTGACTATTCTCTTGGTTTTCACTTTGTCCTACTCATCAGGTTCCACTATTGGGTTCCTTGTTATCCTTTCCACTTTGCATTTTTTGGTTTACACACAAAACTGTGTCGTCGGTTTTCTTTGTACTTAGAAATTTTAGGTGATCTCTGATATCCGTACTTTCAATGTTCCTGAAAGTCTATCTTTTGGTTTTTCTCTTGTCCTATCTTTCAGTGTATGTTTACCCAAGATCTTGTTTGCATACTAATGGAAAAATAATGTCATCAATATCCCGCTTTGACATTATTATGAAAAATTGATATGTGAAAAAAACTAACAAAATGTTTAGTATGTACACCATATATATTGCTTAGTCATTTCATGACACCCCTATGCATATGCCGGTATAGTATAAGTGTGTGTACATGATAATTTTTTATTTTTCACCTTGTGTTGTATATATCATATCATATCATTATGCTCCCCTTTTTGTGTTCTTTTTCTATACTTAGTTTCCCATATGTACATATCATTATTTTCCCCCTTTTTTGATATTAAGGGAAAAGTTTTATACCTAGAGCTTATAAAAAATGTGAGTGTGAGGAATTTATGTCCTCCATCATCTTCTCCCATTGTTCTTTTAGGTTGTCTATATCCATGTGGTCGAGTGTAATCCTTGCATGCATGTCGTAGATGTTGTCTGCTACAGACATCTCAGGGGTTTCTATCAGTTTTCTTGTTGAACTAATGTGATGTTGAAGAAGTGTTAGACTTGGTAGAAGTTGAGCTTGGAGCTCAATGACCTCTTCTCTGAATTTTGTTTTTTCTTCCCACAGTTCATGTCTTAAACTTTTTGTCTCAACAATTTTCTCATAATGCAACTTTATTGCATTGTCCTCAGTGGTTAAGCCATTAGCACTTGTAGCTAGATTGGAATCTAACTTTTCTATCTTATCACTATGCTCCTTAGTGAATTTGTCAATTGTGCTCAATTTTTGTATGAAGGAAATAGCTTCAGAAATTATTGGATCTAATTCACTTACTAATTATGAAAGCTTTACCTTGTTTTCTGCCACTTCTTGGCTGATCTTTTCAACAAGTTTGTGCTAATATTTTTTCTCTACTCTCTCCTTAATTTCCTTTTTTGCATCAATGTTCTAGGTTGTGATGGCCTCGGTGAGGGTGGCTAGTTGATCAAGGATAGGTTTATTGTGATCTACATCAACATCAGGTACAATCTAATGCAAGATGTCCCTAGTTGTCTCTAGTACCATGGAGTATATGTGCTACTTTCTTAGATTCTCTTGTAGTCCCTTCCTTTGGCATATTTCACCCTACTCTTTAAGTGTTTCATAGTCCAGTGTAGTTGGGTTAGATTTGGGTATCTCAGTTATCTCATCTAGAGTGACTTCCAACTTAGTCTTTTTGGATTTCTTCTTCTTCTTTTGAGTTTCACTTGAATGTAGGACCATAGCCATCTTCTTGGCTTCATCTGTTGTGCTTGATGAAGTGATTTAGGGTGTTGCCTATTTTTTTTTTTGTTCCTCAGTATCAAATTTTTGGTTTTGAGTGGACGTCTCCACATCAACCTTTATATTATCTGTAGAAACCTTTTTGGTTTCCTCAGGAGTGCCATCTTTTGTTTTAGCACCTTCATCAGTATCCTTATGTACTTTATCTTCCTTTTTCTATGCATCCTTCTCAGTAGTGTCTCCATCTATTTGTTTTAAATCTCCTTATGTAACCTTGTCATTTTTGGTTATAGTTTGAGTGGCTCCGATGAAATTCTGGTCATCCGTGTTGTCTTTCTTTCCTTCATCCTCTACATCCTCGGGAATGCTTGAATCTTTGTCAGGTGATTTATCTTTTTCTTGAAGTATATTGATGGCTTGCATCAATATTGGAATGTTTCTTGATATGTTCACCTGTGAAGTGTCAAATGTAGTGTCCTATTCATCGGTCTTTTCCTTGATAACAGTGACATCTTCATCTTTTTGTATTTCTTCTATTGGATCATCAGTTATGTCAATAAATGTGTTGTCCACAATGTTTTCCATAGTGATGTCCGACCATGTCTCATCTGCACATCCATATCCTTGTTTCCTTTGGTGTCCATTTCCTCTTTGTCCAATTCAACATCTATGATGATAATTGGTTTGGTGATCTTAGTAGCTTGATCATCCTTAGTTTCTTGATTCTCGGTTAGAGCTCTCTATGGCTCGGGACTTGTTTCCTTAGTAGGTATATTGAGTATCTTACTCCAAATTTTGTTGTTTTCCTTATCTAGCTCTATTAGCTTTCCATCAAGTATTTTTTAAGCTCTCATATTGGGTGAGAACTCCTGTGCATTTTTCTCCATCATCTCCTTGATTTCTTCCATTTTGGATTCGGGAGGCATAAGAGATACAATGACTCTTTTGATTACCTCTTTCTCATTCTACAATGCACAGGTCCATCTAGAAGATATTCAATCATATAGTGCATTGGGAATTTTGTCATATAATTTTACTAGTACATATTTAAACGTACTCATCATTTTGATGATTGCCTCTTTAATCTTGTTCTGTTCCAAGGGATCTAGAGTTAACCATCTTCTAACTTTTGACTCATTAATTGATCCTAATTTAATCATCAATGCACATATATGATCAATGGTTTTAGAGACCTTACTCTTCTCCTTGTGAACACCTTCATCCTTTTGTGTGTCCTCAATGTCTTCCTTGGTTCTAATGAACTTTCTTCTCTTTGTTGGCCCTCTTTTCTGTGTGTCTGGTTTCCTCTTGTAGGTCCTTACTTGACCTTTCTTCAATGGGGAAGGAATTGTGTCCTTAGCTATCTGACTTCTAGTCCTTGAAGAAACTGTGGTTCTTGGCTTCTTAGCTGGTTTTGATAATAGAGTATCTGACTCTGTAGACTCAGAGTCACTTTCTTGTTCAGCCTCACCGATGGGTGACTGTCCCTCGATCTCTCCCTTTTGTTCAATTTATTTTTGTAATTGACAACCTTTTCTTCAATTTATTTACCATTTTATCTTTCTTCCTATCTATTTTCTTTACAACCAAGCCATTTTTGATTATTTCTTTGGCCTCTTCATAAGTGTCAAACTTTGGTTGTGTTTTGTCTAAGGGTTCATTTATCAATGCATCGATTGCATTGGATGCTTGATCAATGTTTACCTCATATTCTAATGGTTGTAACCATGATTTCCTTGGTACAACATGCTTGATGTATGTGTGATCTGTGTCAACCATGAAACATATATCATTCTTGAATTTATCAATTAGTTTTTTCGGGATCCTTACTCTTTTCTGCATTCTCTCCTTGAGTCCATTAAAGTACTCATCGATGACTGTCTCAAAATTGTCTCGTAGTGATGTTATGTACTCATTGATCTGTATGGTAACTGGTATAGTGGTATCCTATTTTACATCTCCTACTGATGGAAAATATTCTTGGAAGTAAAAGAAAATGCACATGATAAGTGAGCCAAAATTACATGTATTTGTCTTTGCATTTCTGATTGTTCTCATGTTTTCTTCTAGCTTGTTGAGTAGTAGTTCTAACAGATCCAACTAATTTCCTTTCATTACAATATTTTATGATGTATCCACTGATTTAGATGCTATGTTGTTCATCCTTCTTTCTTGAAATAATTTATAGCCTAGGACACATACTCCAAATTTCAGCTCGTCATCTATGATAGTGGATACCTTAAGTCCTCATCCATCACACTTGGATCCTGTATTCTTTTCAATTTCAGCCTTGGGTGGATGTTTCAATTCCTTTACCTTATCATTTATTGGACAACCGGTCACTAGATGAATAACATCTTAGGTTATCATTTAAGGCTCGTCCATCCATAGTTTATGGTTGTGAATTCTGATCAGTACTAACTGAATCCACTCGGTCTTGAATACCTTTGGGAATAATAGGGAATTTGTGAGCCCTTTCACTTATATGTGCTTGTGCTCATATTTTATAGATCCATCATCATTGCATAGCTTCTTGAAAGCTTTTTCAACCTCTAGGTCACCAATTTCTGCAATCTTGCAGTGAATGTACGCTCGCATGTCTTCAACGAGAAAAATCCTAGCTCGTATTCGCAAGAATGCTCCAGCATTGTCAGGTTGTGATGCAACCTCTAGGAATATCTTGTAATGGGGTTCCTCATAGGTAGAATTATTGATAAGTTTAACCTTATCCTTCTTGATGTTCTTCAGTTTGGTGGTTCTTGAAGTCGTGGCCATTGTTTCAGACATTTATGACTTTTTGTAAATGCATAAAACATAGTTCTCGGTTAACGTAGGAACTTACTGTTTACTTCTATAGTGGTCACTCATCTGTTGGAGTGTTGTGGGTGGAGTTGAAGTTTCTCTGTGATATTGTCGCTATGTGCTCAATTTTTTCTTTCATCGCTCTTCTCTTCTTACTGGTGAATAATGAAACCCTTCAGTCACCTTTTTATAGGTGTTTGCCCTAAAATGAGTCATTAATGCTAAACCACTCCCTAGTATATGAAGATGGTGTCATCAAGTTAAACACTAACTTATCTCTTTGATGACTACACAATGCTTCAGGGAAGCCTTCTAACTTTTTTCTTTTACCGATGGGTTTTGGTGTTTGACGAAGATAAATTTTTCTTCTTGCTTGTTTACCGACGATTCTCGATTAGTACTAGCAAATTTTTCTTTTACATATTAACCGACAGGTTTTAGTAAGTGCAGACAATTCAGGTTTGAGTGTATACTGAGGGATTTCAGTATGTATTACCCGATGAAATATTTTTCACAAATTTTAACAAGTAATACCATGATGCATCTTTACTTATGCAAATTTGGCATTTCATCAACATATTATAGAACTAATGTAGAATAATACTTAGTGTAATGCAGTTCCATACTTACTTTTTCTACTTAGGTGGGGGTGGTGATGTCACTAGATCCATTAGATAGGGTGTCACCAATTGTATTTCTTGATTTAGATTCATCATTGTTTTTAGCTTTCCTCCATATTTTGTTTCTCATCTTCTGGATGTCTTCAATGGTATTTCCATTGGGGAATGTGTTGGTCTCTGTCATTTGGTCTTTGCAGTCTTTCTTAAGATGACCAACTTTATGATAGTGTAAGCATGCCATTCTGGGGTTAGTCAAGCCTCGATACTTTCTTGTCCACTATTTCATACAATTTGCAGCAATGTGACCAAATCTTCTACATACTATACAATTTTTCTATGTGTTGTAATCCCATATATATTGGTTACCAACTCTTTCTGGTTGATAGGAAGTTTCTTGACCTTTAGCCTTCCATGCTTTCTTTTTCTTCTTCCAACATTCAATATTTGTGTGCCCATTCATTTTGCAAGTAGGACAATATTTTTCCATGTAGGTTTCCTTCTTTGGTTGTTTCATCTTAGAATTACATTCATGTGCTTTATGTCCTTTCTTGTTACACTTATAAAAAAATCCTATGAATGAAGATGTGGATTTAGGAATTCATTTTGCTCCTGCATACATTTGATGTGTGACCTTTCTTTCCACAGTGATTGCATGTTAGCTTCCTTGGTCTTGGATTTTCATACACATTCTTTGGATAAACTTGATTGGGAAATTATCCAGTCTCAGTATAGCCTAGACTAGTGTTGTTGTTGATTCTCCATTGTCCATCAAGAAAATCATCCATTCTTTTATTGCTTTCTTCAGCTTTCTTGATAATTTCATTATGCTGCTGCTGAATTCTAAGTTCTTGTTTCAGCTTTTCATTTTCTTCCCTTAGCTCACCGATAGCTTCTATTCTTTCAATGACTTCAACATTCATTCTATTTGCATCTTGAGTCATAAGAATAATCTAATTTCTAATCTCATGATGATACTCTGTAAGTCTCTGTATTTCTGATTCTTTCTCTTGTAGCTTTTCAGTAATCTTCCTTCTATCATCAATAGCTAGTGTTATTTCTTTCTAATCTTGTCTAGCATTTTTCATGACATCAATCATTCTTACCATCTGTGTCTCTTGACCGATTTGAAGAGATTTCATTTGTCCAACCAGATGTTGATTGATTTCATTTAGGCTTGTGATGGTTTCTTCTGATGTGTCTGATGCTTTGCTTGTATTTGATCCTGAAGACTGAAAGAAATCTGGTATCTCTTCCTCATGGTAATCTGTTTCATTAAAATGAGATGCCATAATCTTTCTTTCATCTAAAAAATGTCTCATCTTGATTCTAGTTTCTTTATGTTGCTCATAGAATATCTGAATTTCTAGCTTCTTATTTTCAATACTCTTATCAAGTCTATACTTCTCCATTGTATGATCTATTCTCTTAAGCCTTTAAGCTTTCCAAATAAGAGACTTAGCTCTGATACCAATTATTGGAATTAATGGAAAGTGTGTATTGAGAGGGGAGGGGTGAATCAGTACCTCTAAAACTTTTGTATCTTTTAACCTTTATCTTTTAGGTAATCAATTTTTTATCCAACCATCTATTATATACTATCTTGATGTAAGATTTATCAATTCATAAACTTAACCATACATGTGAACATTCATAGAAACATTCATGAAAATAATTGACACATAACACAAGATATGATAATGCAAAAAAATCCTGTTAGGAAGTAAAAACTGCGGTGGGATGACACCCACAAATTCTTCACTATCTACAGATTGGAAGGGGCCTATTAAGGCTTACAATTTGATCACTTCTAATGATCTACTTTGTTAGAAGTATTTGTGGAGACCTATTAAAGTCTACTCTATTAAGAGCTTTGGAAACACTATTTAGTGTGCACCCAGTTAAGAGATTTACAATTGGACTATTAAATCCACCTTCCTTGAAAGGATTTTTACACTTTTCTTCACTTGTTAGAATGTAAGAAAATTTCACTTTGACTTGAGTGTATGCAATCTCTTTTTTATGATCATAGATCCATTTAAGATTACATGTATAAGTATATCAACTAATGTGATTGAATAATACCTTTGTTTCTCGGTAGCTTCTATTATTGGTTCTTGATAACCAAATTCACCTTTTGTTGTTCTGGTTCTTGAAACTTTCAGTCTGATCCTAGATCTTCTAGTAGGATTCATTCATCCTCTCATCCACAATAGTGAATGATTAAAACATCTATTTATAAGATAGATTGACCTAATTAAGTTTCACCTAAAACAATATTATATCTAAGATCATAGGTTTACAACTAGACCTCGATCTTCTAGTCTATGTGTTTTAAATTAGTTAGACTAATTAAAAAATTTACAATAATGTTTATTGTCCCTAAAGTAATGGTTTTAAAACAAAGCAAGACTCTATAAATAGAATAAGACTATTTTATCTGACATGGAAGTCAGATCTACTTTTCGCGGGCTTCAACTAATTTTTAGTTTCTGTCGTTCGGTTATTCTCTGAAACCAATTCGACTGTTTCTCAATGTTCCTTTCTTGAACTATCTCTCGGGTTGTACTTTGGCTGTTCTCTCAGTTTCCACTTTTTCCTGCTTGTCGGGCTCCACTATTAGGTTCCTCTTTATCCTTTCCACTTGTTAGGGATTTTTCTTGCATGAATCACAGTGCTTGAAATGTCTATCTGAAAGTTATACCTTTTAATTCTGATTCAGAGACAAGAAAAGCCTAATTGCTAAGGACTGGATAATATCCTTCTTCATTTTTGAGCTCCACAAATACTCACGCAGGTTTTACCTTTAAAGATGGCTGTTAACACAGTATTTGTTGATGTGGACACTGATTAGCTATGTACCTTTATTGGACCAAATTATGAATTATCTTGCTGATGACCAAGCATAACCATAAACAAGATATTACCATACAAATCATAGTTATTAACATAACAATAACCAGTGATACAAGGATTCTCATCCTTCTTCCTTTTCTTTATAGGAGGGATAACCTAGTTGATTCACTCTTCAAGGAATCAGTAAATATGGACAGTGTCCTGCTGACAGAGGTCCTTCAGAAGTTCAGCTTATATGTTCTTAGTAATAGAGTGTTTAAATTGATTTGGTTTTGATAACTTGGAATATCTGAAACACAGATAGATAATCAGACAATTTTCTAAACCAGTGCCTATCCTTAGGGCTACAGAGTCAATAATAAGCAAAGATATCATAGAAATAACATACACTGAACTGCCTTACAGCTCAAACAATTAGGATAGGTTGCCTTACAAACTATCTTGTTACCTCAAGACCACCGTATCAAATCCTTAACAAAGTAGTATGCTTCTTGAAATCATTCACAAC
>MU223621.1:984503-997416 GCA_018584345.1 Thuja plicata
GTTGTAATACAAGAGAAGGTGCATCAGGACTGAATAGTGCAAAAATTTTGGCTCTTCCTTCTCCTTGGGGTTTTTCAATTTTTTCTGAGTTGCAATAAAACCCTCATGCATCTCATCGATTATATGCTGGATATAATCATAACTAGTGCTTGAGTGCACCTCTTGTAGGTCCAAGACCATCATTAGGATACCATGACCTATTCTTTCTGCATCTCCATCTATTCCTAGTACTCTGCAAAGAGCATAGGCATTGTATTTGATATAAAAATGCAGGTCCTTGTAATAATATGGGTAAGGTTCAGCCTTAGGACCTACATGATCTCTTAATTCTTTTGGCATGTGCTTCTTCAACAAGCTCCTTGCAACACCAGGCTTAGCACTATATCTTTTTTCCTGCTTCTTCATGTCAATTTTGGTAGACATGGTGCTGAATAAGCCAAATGCTTGCATGAAAGAATTTCAATTCAGTATCAACAAGGCAGTGCCATCCTCTCTCTTAATGGTCTTTGTAAGGGCATCATAATTATTTTCTAGGTCCAAAAATAGGTCAACATCAAGGAACACATCAGGCACTAATAACCTACCCAGACCAGATGTCCAAGGGTTTGAAACAGGGATAGACTTATCAGAATTTTTATAAAAGTATGTAAAAAGAGAATAACCTATTGTGCCCGGGGTTGTAGCATCTCTGATGTTCATGAAGTCATCTTTAAACACTCCTGCATCAATCTTCCTATTCTGTGTTGAACCTGGTAGCAGCTGGCAAAATTCATCTGAGTAGCTTGGCTTTCCTTTCTGCTCTTCTCCACTGCCTCCACTTGTAGAAGCAACGCTCACAGCTCTACTCATCCTTGTAACAACTTGAAATTCTTTGCTTGAAACAATATTGAAACAAATCTAATCTTCAATATCAGCTATCTCTCCTGAGCACAATTCACTGCAACTTTAAAAATTTCTTATCACCTTGGATATACTGCAACTGCTCTGAATATCACTTTTCAACAAAAACCTAGCAACTTGGCTCTGAAAAATTTGAAAACACGGTGAACAAGAATGAATGCTCAATCATCTATTTATATCCATTTCGATTCAGAGTACATAGCTCATAATTTGGAGATGTCAGTTCTGCCATTAAGTTTCCATGCCGTGAGCTTTCAAAAACCTAGCCGTAGTTGCACGAAGTTTGACAGAAAATCAAATTTCAAATATAGATCTTTGGCGCAATCATAAACCTTTTAAGACAGCTGACATGTCATCCCTTGATTCGTTCTCTGTCATACATCTCAGCTACCTTTTGTGCATAGTAATCAAAATTCTAGTATCTGATTGGCCGCCGAGAGATCCGTTCTATCATGTCATCCACTTGGCGCTGCATTTTAGATCTCGTGATCCAACGACCTCATGACTGTATTAAGTCTCTTTGTCACGAGCACTTTTCCTTAGCCATGGTTTGATCTCCATACCTGGCGACAATGCACTTTCTTTATCTTGGCCGACTCAAGTCCATCTGGCGATCAGGTGACAATATTGAAATCAAAGTCGCATGGAGTTAACCCTAACTCATCATTCTTTTCCAGACTTGGCGACAAACCATTTATCATTAATCTCCATAGTTATTGCTAAGTCGCTGGATGCTCATATTCTTTCTTAAGACCACACAACAACCTTAGTCGCTGAGTCGGGAGATAACTTTAACTTTACCTCAACATATAGCACATGCGTTTAATCCGTTTAGAGCAACCTTGCAACATACCCTAATCACCAAGTTGGGAGGACCTTTTCCCTGAGGCACTTTGATCTCGAGACATTGCGACCACCATCAGATCTTCTCATTCCTTCATCCAACGGCAGGCGCGTGATCGCCATATATTTTTACATACCCTTAAGTCATCTGGAGACTTTGCGACTGAAGGCAAAAATACCTTAGTCTCTTTATCGCTTAATCCATTTCCTCCTTCTGGCGACCTCCCGACAACCATTTACCTTATGACAGATGTCATCTATTCTTTTGTCCACTCAATGCATACTGGAAAGCTGAGTCATCGCCCTGTTCTGGCGACATCCCGACTGAGGGAAATTGCTAACATTAAACAGTTAGTCGTGGAATCGGGACTGTTATCTCTTAACTGCCATTTGATCTCGAGACCACACGACTGAAGAAATACTTAACTATTTTCCATGGCCTGATCCAGCGACCATGCGACATGAAGTAATCACGAAGTCTGATAACATTGTTTTGACTTTTTGACTTCTCTCGCGATCACCTGACTGAGCAGTGGGTCCCATTATTTTCAAATCTTATAACATAAGGATCCTGCGACTACCTGACTAATAAGATATCGCTAAGTCTTGAGAAGTTGAAGGAATATTCTATTTTGTAAGGAGACTACGCGACACAAGGCAAAAGCGAAGTCGGGAAAGGTTTTGGCATATTCGTTCTGGGCAACGCGATGAAGCGACTTAACTTAAAGCACATGTCCTAAGTGATTGAAAAAGGTAATGATGAAACATAAGACATGACCAAGGGTTTCAATGCATCATTTTTAAAGACTTGGATACTTAGGGTTTTTTCAGGGTTTTAGCTATTTTAGCAAGGTTCAGACATGAAAACCTGAAAAATTTCAGAGGGCGAGACAAGGAACAAGGCAAAGCAGAAAAAATAGGAAATACAACCAACACCACTTTGCATTTTTTGGTTTACACACAAAACTATGTCATCGATTTTCTTTGTACTTAGCAATTTTCGGTGATCTCTGATATCTGTACTTTCAGCATTCCTGAAAGTCTGTCTTTTGATTTGCCCTTGTCCTGCCTTTCAGTGTATGTTTACCGAAGATCTTCTTTGCATACTAATTGCAAAATAATGTCATCAATAATTTCCCTCAAATTATTCATAAATCAATGACATATACAAGCTTAGAATGGAAGATTCAAAGATAATTCAAGCTAAATGCCAAAACAAAGTTCATTTTAAGTGCACCAAAAGGAAGTTTATGAATTATATGAAAGATGACCAAAGAATGCATTTAGATTTCTACAAAATTAGAGCAACATAAGATTACTTTCAAATTCTAAAAGTAGGGGCCAATTGAGCTCAAAATTCATTCTTTTTATAGAAGAATTTGAGGAATGAGTGGTTAATATTGATTTGTGAAGAGAGGTGGAGATTGAATCTTTGGTGATCCATGTGAGTGATCCAAGTGATTTAACTCTCATTGGCTATTGGATTGAATTTCCATTTTGCAAGTGAGGATTCATAATTAAGAGATTTATTTAATTCCCTTTAATTAATTACTTTAGCCAAGTATTTAATTGTTTTGATTTGATTAAAATAGGCCAATGTAATTAATGTGAGTTAGTGATAACATCACTTTGATTTTAATAGGAGATTAAATTTTTTTTAATGAATTATGCCAATAATCGAATAGTTGTCTTGACATAATTAGGGGTATGAATACACTTAGGGAAGATAGGGTCTCTGGTTAGAGTAGACCAAATTAGGGTCATTACAAGAGGTATTCAAGTCAAAGGAGGATACATTAATAATAATGAGGATACATTGAAAGCCTTTGTGGAGTTCTACCAAAAATTATTCTCTTCAGAACATAAAAATGAAAACATTGAAGCCATGAATAGATGCATCAAAGTAGTACCAAGGAAAGTTCCCCAAGGTAGGCTAAGTATTTTGATCAAAAAATTTATCTCAAGGAGATTGATGAAGTGATAGGGAATCTAGCCAATGACAAGTCCCCAGGACTAGATGGACTAACTTCTAAATTTTACAAAAAAAACAAGGAATGGATAACATGTGAGTTACTAGAGGTTTTTGAAGAAGATTTTGAGCTAGGATTAGTAGGGGGAAACATTAATAGGGTATTTATCAAGCTATTACCTAAAGAGGGTGATAAATCTTAGATTAAGAATTGGATACTTATTACATTATTTAATCTCTCCTACAAAATTATTGCAAAAGTGTTGGCTAGAAGAATCAGAGATATCCTCAAAGATATTGGGTCAGTTATCAAAATTGGATTTATTAAAGATAGGTACATATTATACAATATTATTACCAGCTGAGAAGCTATGCACTAGGCTAGGATGGAAGAAAAAAATGTAGCTATGGTTCTCCTAGACTTTGAAAAGGCTTATGACATAATAGAATGACCATTTGTCCTCAGAATGTTAACAACATTTGGATTTCCTGATTCTTTATGCAAATGGGTTAGCATATTGTTTTAATATTATTTGACAGTTACTGAAGTGAATGGAATTTTATCAGGACCTATTCCTCTTGGTAGGTAAATTTGATAAGGTTTTCCCCTTTCCCCCATCTCTATATGTCATTGCAGCTGATGCACTATCTTTCCAATTCTTAAAGCCTCTAATGTGGGCCTCCTGTCAAGGGGGTCTATCTCCCTAATAATGATGAGTTGATTGTAGAATAATTTGTTGATGACATTTCTCTCTTTATGATGTTGGAGTAAAATAACTTTGATAATATTCTTAATAAGTTTCAGATGTTCTATCTTGCCTCTGAGGAAAAAATATCACCTCACAAATCCAATTTATTGTGGTGGATAGAGATTCCTCCCAGGTGGTTAAGAAACAAAGAGTGGCAATGGTCAAGTCCTTCTACCATTGTGATATATTTGGGAATATCTTTTCCATAAAACCCTCTATTAAGGAGATGTGGGATTGGATCTACAGGAAGATTGAAAACAAACATTTTAAGTGGCATACTCACATGTTATCCATTGCTGGGAGAACATAGGTGGTTCAAAAATTCCTCTCATCTCATGCAGTCTACTATGCCTCCACTTGGTTATTAGCTAACAATCAGTGTAATAAATTAGAAAGGATTATGAGAGAGTTCCTATGGTCATATGGACTAGGAAAAAAAAGAGACACTATGTCAAATGGGAATGGTGTTGTGCCCCAAAGGAGATGGGAGGTCTTGGGTTTATAAAAATAAAGAAGTTACATTAGCCGCTAAATGGATTCTCAAAGTATTGAATGAGAATGAACCTTGGAAAGTACTTATAAGAAACAATATTGAGAAATCTGTTAGTAATAACTGAGAGGGGGGGTGAATCATTGGCCTCAAAAACTTATCCTTAATCTAACCACCAATAAAATAAACCTCTGATTATTATGTCCCTACAAGATGCATGCCATGAAATACCTATAATAATTAATTATCTATCAGTTTTCCTTGTCTTTCCTTATTCTCCTTTTTTACTGAAATACAGTAAATATGTAGAGTATACCAATAAATCCATAAATGCATATGTGAAATGTAAAATAGTAAAGTAATAAACCATACACACATAACACATGGATTTTAATGTGGAAACCTTGTTAAGGGAAAAAACCACTGGGACCGGTACCCTAAATTTTCACTCTTCTGAAGTGAACCCTGTTAAGAGCCAACCCTGTTAAAGGTTACAAACACACTGTTAGGTGTGACCTTGTTAGAGGATTTTACACATATAGGTTTTCACTTAGTATCAGGCATCTAATGCTACCATCCTTGAATCAGCCTCTCTCTTAGACCATCAATAGGCATTGGGCATATCCAATGCTACTTTCTTGAATCAACCTTTTTAGCACTCTTTGGGATGTACCTCAATATATAGAAGATTGTTAAGTCTTTCTCTATTAGGAGAATTGATGCTTCAATGGTTAAACTGAAACACAATGACCTATTTCTAATGCAACTTGAATTGTAGATTTTTAGATCTATTTAAGTAAATTACCTCTCTGATCAATGTATCAATTCAATTATTTTGTGCTCCATACTTTCTTCTCTGTGATGCTATGTTCACTGTTCGTCGGTGTCTGCATAATTCCTTTGCTCTCCTTTAGCTTGATTGATCAGTACTGCATGAAGTTGTTCTTCATTAGTTTCTCTTCAGCATCCTCTTTCTATTCACTCCCCTTAATCCCTTTTTCATGAATGTGATATCAAAAATGAATTAATCTTGTCTCTTATATAGACATGATATTCATTTTTTCTTGATTCTTGATTCTTGATTCTTGGCATGAAAATAATCCATCCAATCTGATTTAAAATATAACTCTTGATTTATCTCATAGTTATCTTTATGCCAACTGTACAAATCTTCTTTAAATCAATCACTTAACTCTGGTTGAATAAAACAAATAAAACAACCAATTAATTCTATCTTTAGCTCTTGTCAGCTAGATATTTTTTCATTTTTTAAACTCTTTGTTCCGTCAGTTAACTCTTTAGTTAGTCATCGATTATAAGTGGTAGTTACGTTGGTGTGACTCCAGTTAGCTTCAGGATCTCCATCCATCGGGAAACTCTATTTTCAGCTCATCGGGCATCCTGTGGTTTTCTTCATCGAGCAACACTGTCTTCTGCTCATCGGGTATCACTATGACTTTTCTTCTTTTCCTTTACCGATGGTGTGCACTCCATCAGTGTTGTCTATCACTTAGTGAATACTTGACTTTTATGCATTGCTGAAAGCATAACCTTTGTTCCATTGATTCTCTAAAGTCTTTGGAATTTTGTACATGATCCTACAGATGATATCAAGTTGACATTAATGACAGTAAAAACTATTAACTGATTTAATGCCTTGCATTATCTTCAACTTAACATTATCAAACACTCAATCAGTTACATGTCATCAATCTCTTCCTTTGGCATTGATGGCAACAAACTTATATTATCACACTATACTATTTCTAATACAATATGAAATATAATTTTTGAGATTCATCAAACTACCAAACACTTTGTTTTGATAACCAATAAAAATGTCTGACCGTCGGTAAGCTCTGTTTTAGCTTAGATTTGATTCTTGCAGCTTTTTGTTTACTGATGTGTTGAATCTTCTTCTTGTGTCAATTTATCTCCTTTGATTGTTCTCTCTTTTGTGATGTCTTTTTTTCTTTTCAGCATCTCTTCCTTTGTATTAACTCCTTCATACAAACTCTCTCCCTATGGATATGATCTCTCCCTATTGGAGTAATATGATAATGGATAATATTTCTTTTTTTTTTCTGAAGACTATGATAATATGGATACTTTTTCTCCCTTTGACAACAATGCCAAACAAATATCTTATAGATATCTGACATTAATGTCAAGTGATCTTTCCTCTTCCATCAATAATATATTCCTTGAATTTCCCTTATCCATTAGCAATATATCAATATGTTCTTGTGCTCAGTTCTAATATATACCTGTTGTATATAGATGTAGCTTTGAAGTTCTTCCTTTTTTCTTGCATCAACAAGAATGATATTATGAGAATATGTAAGCTGATGCAGCCTTCAATTTTTTACTCACTGGTAGACAAGGGTTTGACCCCTAGTCTCTTTCTCAATTACTCAAATGTATCCTTTTGCAGTGGCATGGTGAAGATATCAGCCAATTATTCTTTTGATTGCACATACTCAAGTATCACCTCTTTTTCTTGAACTTGTTCTCTTAAGTAATGATACTTGATGGTAATGTGTTTAGTCTTTGCATGCATGACTAGATTCTTGGAAATGTTTAATGTGCTGGTGTTATCACGATAGATAGTCACTGGTTCTAAGATCTTCATATGCATACCCTCCAGCAACTATTTGATCCATGCAATATTTGAGCAATTTACAGATGCAGGAACATATTATTCTTATGTAGTAGAATGTGAGATGCATCCCTTCTTCTTGCTAATCCATGTGACAAGCCTGTCACCCATAAATAATACTCCTCCAATTATGCTCTTCTGGTCATCAAGATTTCCAGCCCTATCAGCATCGGTAAACACCTTTAGTTCAAATTTTCCTTCTCTTTTATACCATAAGCCAAATTCCTCAGTATTCTTCAGATATCTTAGTATTCGTTTCACAGCAGTCATATGTGATTCCCTAGGGTTAGCAAAAAATCTAGCAACAATTCTTACTGCATGTGCAATATCTGGTCTAGTGTGTACAACATACATGAGTTTTCCAATCATTGTTCTATACAAAGTCTGATTTACCTCTGTTGTCTTGTCTTCTTTTGTCAACTTATTGTAGACGTCCAAAATCGTCCTTATATTAATTTAATTAATATTCCCATAACATTATAGTTAATTTTAATTAATTATATTTGTTATATTCTTCTATCTATTTAATTGAATTTATTTAATTAAATATGATTCATCTCCCTTAGTATTTAAATTTAATTTAAATACTATCCCTTTTAATGTATTGAATCCTATTTAATACATTATCCCTCATTAATCCCCATTAAATAAATTTTTAATTTAATTATTCCTTCACATGACTTATATTCTACTAAACCACAATTAATCTAAATTAATTTGGATTAAGCTAATTTGAATCTAGATCCTACCCTACCTCACATCACTCTCACCAAATAAACCTATTTATTAATTAACTAAGGTTAATTAAGCTAATTTCTTGATTCCTACAACAATTAGTCCTAATTATTTGCTCACACATGTGTGAGCAAATTTTCAAAAATTTGAATTTTTCAAATAATCCTTATTTGGTGCCAACAAGGTTTCTTACACCTATTATGACACCTTCTTACACTTTCCAAAAGTGTCTCATTGGCCCAAAACTCTTACACCCTCTTACACCTTCTTACAAGATCCTAGACATGTGTACTTTAAGTACACTTTGACCCATCACATCCAAAGTTGCTCACACATGTGTGAGCAAAGTGGGCCTCTTGCATGGCTTATGTGTCCCTCATGTGGAACCTAGGTGGATTCCACATGAGCTTCACCTCATCCAAGCCCTCTCTCTCCTCCAAAAACTCTATAAATAGAGGTCTTTCTCAAGAGCAAAGCATCTCTTACTTTTGCAATGTTATCATGCTAGTTTGTTTCTAGGATTTCTAAGCAATTTAGTATAACATTTCATAAGAATATTAGTGCATTTTCATGTTATTTCATATTTGAATCTAGATATCACATCTTAGGTTTAATATGGAATGAATCTAGTTTTATCATCTTAGTTAGATTTTGCATCATCATTCTAGTTTAAAGGCTTGCATCTTCATTCATAGTGAAAGCTTGAGGCAAGTTCTTTATACTTGTTTCTTGAGTGATTAGCTCATCATTTTAATGCAATCATAGTGGGATTTATGATATTTTGTTGGGAGAGCACACCCACATAACATCTCTAAGAGCAAATCAACAAGGCCTTGGGTGCCCTTGTTCAGCTCATCGGAGGTTATGGTGGAAGTCATTGTTGTTTTAGAGTATACTTTTTAGACATGTTAGTGTAGTTTAAATGATTTATATTTCTAAAATTTGCATGTCTAAGGGTGCTCCCAACAGGTAGGTTTCTAGCATACACATTTTGGCACTCCCGGTGGGACCCACGTCCCTAATTTTCTAACATTTTTGTAAAATTTTTCACAGTTCGGAGAACTCTAACGCAGACCTGTCTCTGCTCTGGAGTCATCGTCTCTGCCGATCACTGTCTCCAAAACTTGGTCGTCTGCATAGAATCTTCACTGTCTCCGCCTTCTTAAAAGTGATTTATAAAATTATGGTTTCAAAAATTATTTTTATTAATTTTCAGTATTTTTAACTCTCGGCTTTCTGACAGAGATAGATTTTTTAAGAGTTAAATGTTGACAAAGTTGATAAAAATATTATTTTTCAGTTTTAATAAGTCTATTTATTTTATATAAAAATTTGACTGTCTATTCTCTATCGTCTGCATAGGTGTTCCACTGTTTCCGCAGATCACCGTCTGCGCAGATCACCATCTGCTTAGATCACCGTCTGCGATAATCCATCGTCTGCACCTATTTTCAAAGACTTGTGTTTTTTAACACATTTGATATTCTAAACTACTAACCAGTGCATACAGGTTCTATGATCTATGTTTTTGAAGGATATTATTTAATGGAACTGTATGTTTAAATACTTATTTTGGAATGTATGTTGGGTAAAATAAACCTCACTCAATCTTGAATGTAAAGGGAATGAACCTCACAAATCTTGAATGACATAAGGCAAATGAACACACTTTTTAAGCTTTTTGTTTGCTGTGTGGGAAATAAATTTAACATGAATGGTTAATAATACTATTGTGTCTTTTGCTTAGGTAGAAAACACTTAGTTTCTCTTAAATAGGTTCAATTTGGAATGAACTCTTTTTGGTGTGTTTGAAGAAGTGTTTCTCAACACTTCTTTCGAGCTATTTGTCTTTAGTTTAAATCCCTTTAATTTAAGTGATGCTTTGTTTAAACTATAGCCATATCCTCTCCCCTCGCCTTCATAGATCTTGGGTGAAGAGAAAGCTTAGTTTAATCAAGCCTCTAGAGAGGCCTGTCTAGAGGGAGCGCTTCCCCTTTAGAGGACGACCTCAAACCGGTAATCCCTTCGGCCGGTATAGAAATAAGGTGTGACCCAAAGGTCCGCTTTATCCCTTCAAGCTCGGGCGGGTCGTGTTTAGTGGTAGTCCATACTGAGTGAATATCCTCAGCATACTGGCATGGTTGAGCTAGAGACTTAAGTGTCTCACGCCATACAAACTGATTGCGGGGACACCACAAAACCTTACTAGCAACCATAAAGTAGTAGCCTACCCGGTTCACCTCTGAACGGTGATTTATTATAATACAAGGGGAGGGAAGAATCTCCCCCCAAGATTACCATCATACGTGTCCCAGGGTATTGTGTTGCGAAAGAGATCTTTGTAGCACGGCGACAATACCTAGTAAAAGGCAAAAATATGGGCACCCTTTCGGGGGTGACATGCTGTGTGAGCTGAAGGACTACCAAGCAATGGGCCTATAATATTTCATGTGAAGCCAAATTCCTAAGGTAGCTATTGTTTGAACTATCTTTCGATGTGCTAGACCTAGTGAAAACATAAGTGGTTTGAAAGAATCACTTGAACATACACAAACATAATATTACAAAGCTAGAACAAAATCCCTTAATGTCACATGTGATTGTATCCCTCAAGGTTGCTTTGTCCCTTGTTGGATTTTTTTGAGATGTGTGTCTATTATTTTATGGTTTTCTTGTGCTTAAAATCAGTTCTTGCCATCGAACAATTTGCCCAAAATTAGACTGAACATCAAAAATCTGCCTAGAATTTTAACACACCGCCTTGGTCTCAGTTAGCCATCTTCGCTCTGGATCTGCTGTCTACGTAGATCACCATCTACACAGATCTCTATCTATGAAGATTACTTTCTACGTCTGAGACTGCCATCTCCGCTTCAAAACAGTGAGCTTCAAAAATTGGCCAAGATAATCAAAATTTGACCATCTACAGGACCCTAGAACCACTTGTCCTAAATCATTCATCCATTTGGCCAAAATTGATTTTTTCATGACATGACTAGTTTTAAGAAACACAAGAAGGTTAAACTTCCTACATCTCTAGTCCTTAGAGAGAAAAATGAAACCACCCGTAAATTCAAGGAATTCCAACACATTGTAACATCTATCAAACAAGGTATTGAACACCGTGAGAAGCTTGACAAAATCATCTACAACAATACCGTTTGCAAGTTCATGGCCAAGCTTTCACTCAATAGATATTTTGTCACACTTGAACAATATGATTAGGTAACACCTAGCTTCTGGATCATTCTTTCACTTCTTCCATCATCATCCTTCCTTTGGAGCATTAGATCAAAATCAAATCAAATCCTTAGGTTGAAAGACCTTAATCAGAGTATTGCAAACCTTCATCCTCAAACAAACACAATATTGCTTGTAGAGCATCTGTCAATCTCAAGTAATTTTAATCCCTTAGTGATATCCCATTTTTCTTGAGATCACAAGTCCATCTTCAGGTAGAATAGATATTGCTTTAAATCCTTTGTGTTTGTATCATCATAAGGTTTAGCATGCTTAGGTTTTGTCTCAAAAACCTTTAAATCAATTATCCAATCAATCAACTCAATTATCCAATCAATCAAATCAATCATCAATCTCCAATCCAATCAATCAATCAAATCAAATCCAATCCAGTCAAATCAAAGATCTTTTCTCCAATTCATCTTCCACATCTCCTTGTTTTTCATTCTTATACCATTGTATGGTTGTCACTCGATCCCAAGCTAGAAACATGAAGAGAACAACATCCAACACTAGTCGTGAAGAGAACCCATTTGCCACCCATTACTTTCATGGAAGTGGGGTACAAGCTGAGGAAGTGGCTGAAGAGACAGAATTAGTGGACCAAGATGAAAGACCCAATCAAGTGATTGACTTCCTTAGAGACCCCTACAATTTGGAAATGGTTGAGAAGGCCATATTGCATAACAGTGATGAGATATTTCTGAATCTCATTCATAATGGTGTCATAGTTCCTGAGGACTTTGATGAAACACTCCTTACCAGAAATGTCACTAAAGCCACTGCGGCTACTACAATAGCCATGGCTTCTATGTCAAATGCTACATCATCACGTGACACTGGTAAAAGACCTGCTAGCGAACTGCCTATATCAACAACAATATCAACACCTGTATCAACAACCGTATCAATACCCCAGTTGACACCTTAACAAATCCAATAAATCATAAGTTCTTTACCAAACAATAATATACACAATAGCACTCAAATGACAACAACTCAAGGAGCAAGTGCTAATTTCAACAACATAGGGCAAGTTTCCATGGCCCTGTCCTCCTTGTTTCAAACAATGGGGGCAAAAATGTCCATAAACAATACATCACAAGCCTATCAATATATACCTCCTCCGACGATTGGTATGACCTCCATGGGATTTTTAGCTGCATAATTTGGAGGAGGTGGAGGTTATGTACCCCCATTTTTCACACAAAGTACTCCAGATTTCACCCAATAATTCAATGAGCTCAAAAGTATTGTACAAGGTTTACAGAGTGGGGGCAAGAAGGAGTTTTCTTTTGAAGAGATTTGTCCCTACCCATTTGACAAGT
>MU223621.1:1060559-1094637 GCA_018584345.1 Thuja plicata
GTAACAAGCCTTTTGCAATTCCAGGCTTAGAACTATATCTTTTTTCCTGCCTTGTCATGTCAATTCTTTTAGACATGGTACTGAATAAGCCAAAGGCTTGCATGAATGAGTTTCTATTTAAAATCAACAAGGCAGTTCCATCATCCCTTTTGATGGTCTTTGTGAGGGCATCATAGTGACTAGCCAGGTCAAGAAATAAGTCAACATCTAAGAACACATCAGGAACTAATAACCTAGCCAGACCATATGTCCAAGGGTTTGAAATAGGGACGGGCTTATCTAAATTCTTATAAAAGTAAGTGAAAAGAGAGTAACCTGTTGTGCCCAAGGTCACAGCATCTCAGATATTTTTGTAATCGTCCAGAAGGACACTAGCATCGACCTTCTTACTTTGTGTTGATCCTGGCAGAAGCTGGAGAAACTCATCAGAGTAACTAGGTTTTTCTTTCTGTTCTTCTGCACTGCCTCCACTTGTTGAAGTGACGCTCATAGCTCTACTCATCTCTGCAACACCTTGAATTTCTTTCTTCTAACTGATATTGAAACAAATCTAATCTCCAATATCAGCCAACTACTCTGAGCACAACTTCTGCAATTTAGAACTTCTGATCACTTCTGGATACACTGCAACTGCTCAAAATATCACTCTTCTCTGAAAACAAGCAACTTGGCTCTGAAAAATTGAAAGCACAATGAATGGGAATGAGTGCACTATCAACTCCTTATAGCCACCATCCAGAGTACATAGCTCATAATTCAGAAACATCAGTTCTGCCATTAATTCAACATGCTGTGAACTTTGAAAAACCTAGCCGTAGTTGCACGAAGTTGACAGGAAATCAAATTTTCAAATATGAATCCTCAAAGAAATCATAGAACATTTAAGAGAGCTGACATGTCACTTGCTAATTTTCTGTCTGTCTCACATCTTAGCTACCTTTCATGCAGAGTGATCAAAATTTGAGCCTCTGATTGGCTGTCGAGAGATTTACTCTATCACATCAAGAAACTGCCGCCATTTTTTAGATCTTGTGATCAGGCGACCACGCGACTGTATTAAGTCTCTTTGTCGTGGGCATTTGTGCTTGACCATAGTTTCATCTGTAGACTTTGTGACAATGTATTTCTTTAACTCTGGCTGACTCAAGTTGCATCTGGCGATCATGCGAAGCAACAAAAATCAAAGTCGCGAGCAATAAATCTTAACTCATCTTTCCTTCCGAGACTTGGCGACTAGCTGTTTATCATTAATCTTTTCAGTTATCTCCCTATCGCTGAATGCTCATGTTCCCTTTCAAGACCATGCGACATCCCTTAGTCGCCCAGTCGGGAGATACTTTCAACTTTACCTTAATAGGTTATCTACGCCTTTCTTTACTCACAGCGGCTGCGCGACATACCCTAATCGCCAAGTCGGGAGGACTTTTTCCCTGGGGCACTTTCCTTTCCAGACTTTGCGACCACCGTTGGATCATCTTCTTCTTTCATCTGATGGCTGTCGCCTAATCGCTTAATATTTCTACATGCCCTTAAATCATTCTGAGACTTTGCAACTAAAGGCAACATACCTTAGTCTCATAATCGCTTAATCCTTTTCTTTCTTCTAGCGACCTCCTGAAAATCCACTTACATTATGACAGATGTCACTAGCTTACTGGTTTACTTGATGCATACTAAAATCTAAAACATTTATTCCTGCTCTGGTGACATCCCGACTGAGTCATGCCGCAAACCTCAAACGGTTAGTTGTGTAGTCTGAGCTGCTAACTCTTAACTGCCATTCTGTTCTGAGACCACGCGACTGAAGGAACATTTAACCGTGAACTTGGGCTTGATCTGGCGACAACGCGACATGAAGTAATCGTGAAGTCTGAGAACCTTTTTCTGAACTGTTGATTTCTTCCACGATCACCCGACTAATAGTGGGTCCCATTCTTTTCAAAGCTTATAACATGACATCTCGCGAAAACCCGACTAAAAGGAAATCGCGAAGTCTTGAAACACTGAAGGAACATTCTAATTTATATCGAGACCACGTGACACAAAGGAAAAGCAAAGTCAGGAAGAGCCTTGGAATATTCAGCCGGGGTAACGCGACGAGGTGACTCAACTTTAAAACACATGTCTCTAAGTGATTTGAAAAAGCAACAGTGAAACATAAGACATGACCTAGGGCTTCAAATTCATCGTTTAACACTTGGATACTTAGGGTTTTTCAAGGTTTTTGCAATTTTGGCAAGGCTTGGACATGAAACCCTGAAATTTGACAGAGGGCAAGACAAGGAACGAGGAGAACCAGCAAAAAAAGGAAATACAACCAAGAGGAAAAACCACGTCAGAGGATTATCTCTCAAGTATTATGTAACTGGTTAGATAATATAGCAGGTGCTTCACTGCCAGTGACCCAATCAAGGTAAGAGGGTCCAAGAAAATGAACAATCCAACCTTGTAGAAAGAGTTACAAAATAGAAAATTCAAAGATTCCAAGAAGTAAATAAATAGATCTAGAGTATGGAATAGACATGCAACCTTTTCATTAATAGGTAAAATAATTACAAATATCAGCAATAGCAGTCAACATGCCCAACTCAAATGTCAGGGACTTATTACAAACAAACCTTATTATTCATCCTGGCCTATGACTGCAAAACAACTTCTTCGAACCCTAACTCACTTCCTCTAGCCTCTGATGGAAGTGTTCCAAGATTGGCTTGCACTTACTCAACTAAGGTCTTAACTTGCCCTAGTCTACCTAGGATCCTAATTCTCTTCTAGAATCCACCAAAGTCTTGAGTCTTCTCACCCTAAGAATATTCTAACTCCACACTAAGAGTTAGTTTCTCTGTGCTCAATCTTGAAAGATTTCCACCATTGAAAGTACTCCTTGTCCCTATGCTTCCTTGGATGATTCCAAGCTCAAATATTCCCAAACATCTTCACAAGTTCTACAAAGGACATGTTTACCTTTAAGAAATCCATATGACATATTTTTAATCCCATTTGAATGGGTCTTCTATCCTAAAGCGGTCGAGTTCCACCTTCACAATGATTTTGAACCTATTAGGCCTAGTAGCCCTATTAGCCCTATCCAAAGGATTTTTTTCTGGATTCTTGTCAAAAAATTCCACACAACCCTAAAAGAAACCTAGGAATCAGATACCCTTTTCCAAGGCCTTATTTATTTTCAAGGTTTCATCTCCTCAAACCATCTGTACACTACTGTCCTGAAATGTAGGTTTTGTAGGCTTATTTTCAAGCATTGACAGTAACACACTAATTTCTTTCTATAATTGTGTCAAGATGGATTGGATAGGATCTAGGCTCGTAGGAAGGGTTCAATTAGACCCTAAAGCTCCTAGAACCTATTACAAGACTTTGTGACTGGCTCTGCCAATAGAGGTAAAGTTTTCACCGGGTACTGGGGTACCATCCAACTCCGCCTGAAGAGGTTTACTAGAGAATCAATTCTCCTAGCTTCCAAGCACTTGGTAGTCGGGTCTCAATGGTGTGGGGAGCTATGTTGGATAGGTGACTATTGTGTGACAGGATAGCTAGTTTTAACTCATCTTCTCAGGGATTTCAAAAGGGATGAGGTTTCCTGCAAGCATTTGGATTATCAAATAAACTTGAAAAGATCGATCAAGGTTAGATATGCCTTTCTACCTATAGTTATGCAATAAATATTCAAACATCAAATTAAGCTCCTATGCAAGAAAATTACACTAAATATAGAATACATAAAGAACCAATGATTCACATGCATTCAGTAGCAAGGGGAGATAAGATCATTAATCTAAAATAGAACATAGGAGAAAAGGACATAAGAAAACATACTACAAAAGAGACATTTGTTAACTCCAAAGATCATAACAACACATAACAAGTAGCCATAAGGTGTTCCTCTTTCTTCATTAACTAAAATGGTTCCAGCATCACTAGTAAATACATCCATGGCTCTAAGGGAGCATTCTAAACTACTAAGAACACTGAGCATTGAGATACTAAAAAACTGGAAATGAAATTATATGCTTCTATTACTTGTTGGACTGCAAAATCATCAATTTTTATGACCCTTGTTATGGCGTCAGACTTCTTATTTATGCACAGAGTTTGACCTAAAACTAGCCTAATCTAACTATACACTCAACAAATAGAATACATTATCATGTGGCCGGTACTACATGCACCACTTACAATCACCTCTCAAAGTGCAGAGGTCTAACAAGATAGAAGAAGATAAGAGGTGAAATCTGGAAGAATTGGAATAGAGAAGAGTGTTGGGGTATTTATAGAAGAAATTTGATTGTCCTAGGAACCAAGACTACATGCCTCATAAACGCAAATTGTAGCTCCCTATCTTTGATATGCGCCAGTTAATTAATGTGGGAGTGGCACCTCTAGAGAATCACCTGTCAGAACCATCTCTTCCACCTGACATGAATTATTGGGGTCGCCTACCTGCTAACCACCCTTATTAACTACTCGACAATGATTGATCAGCTCTAGAGAACTTGGACGCAGACCAATGTGAATGAACACAAAATTGTAGACCTAGAATTCTAGAGTCTGGGAGCTTACGCTTAAAGAATAATAAATTTTTAAAATTGTACCCTACTGGATAGAATCTCTGGAGACTGGAGAAATTTATTGTTCCTTGTTTTGTTTGAAGGCCTCCAAAATCTGGCCAATTCTATCTTCATCTATGTCCTTGACGTAGTCCCACCGGTTGTTGACAACCTTGAACTATTCGTCAACATCGTTGGCTCCTTCCTTGAAATCTGTAGCCACTTTCTCTGTGTCATGAGCTTGGATCATCATCTTGGTTAATCTTGACATTTTTCCTCTATCGAAATCCCCGGTGGAGCGGTATTAGGACTCCATCAGCTCATCAAATTTACTCAACACAAAATCTTCTGAAGCACAAGTCCCGATGGTGAAGGGATTAACTTACGAAACCCTCAATACAAACACTTTGTATAAATCCAAAGAATTCTAAAATTCTAAGATTCTATTCTTTAGAGCCACTACCAATTACTTGCTCACCTCAATTTTGAGGATAAGTCTAGAGTGCAGGGCCTAGAGAAACCCAAAGGCTTCTTCTCCCAAAATTCTTCTTTGTAATAACTTCCTCTCCATAGTTCATTATTTCTTCTTGTTCAGACCTCCACTCCTAATATTTTTCTATATCTTTCTCCCATAAGATGATGATGTCATTCACCTGGCCCATGAGGTTGTTGACCTACTAAAGGTTTGAGAGTTTTGTTGCTAGGAACAACCTTACGGCTTTGATTTGCTCAGTGATCCACCCATCCACAACCTATGCCTTCTTCTTCATGGCCCTTAGAGCATCCACATCACCCTGAGGGAGTGGTGTTCCAAAGGTGGAGGCTTTAGGATGGATCTTGGCCAGTGGTTGTGTTAACTCTGTGAGAAGCCCGAGGAGATTTTCATTCTTTTCTCTTTCCTCCTTTAGCTTTTGTGCCTATTTGTCATACCTGGCCTCAAATGCCTGGGTAGCTTCTTTCAATAGGTCCAATTTGCCCTGTTTATCTCTCCTCCCTAGAGGAACCTCTATAACTGCATAATCTAAAGGGTATGGATGGTCCAGGCCCTTTTAGGTTTCTTGGACTCTTGGTTTTGGGCCATCATCTTGGCTAAGTAGAGAGGGGCACTTGCTGCCACTGAGGCCTTTCTTTTTTGGGATTCCACTAGCCATTATGGCAACTGGGGCAGCCTTGATACTAAGAATTGGGCATTGTGGTCTTCCTCAGGAGTGGGCCACTCTTCTTCAGCATCTATGGTCTTTGTGGACTCTTTTTCTTTCTCCTTGGGATTCCCTATATCTCCTACCTTGATGGAATTTTTCTCTGCGGTGTCGGGGACCCTGTCTCTACCGGCACCCGTGACATCTACATCTTTGTATCTATGGTTCTCCCCCATGTCTTGTTGCTGCCGGTTTTCTTTGGCATTATCTGTCGGGACATTCTCCTCTGTAGGCACATCTTTTGGAGGGGGTGAAGGTGTCTAGCTTATTCTAGCTTATATCTAACTGTTGGGCTGCGGAGACCACCTCACCAAATGTCTCACTCTAGGGAACCTGGTCACATGGAGTGACTAGAGGTGTCAAAAGAGTGACATTTGGGGGTACAGTTTCCCCAATTGTCAGCTACTCTTCCTGTATTTGCCTCTTCTCTATTTTGATCCTTGGGATCAGGGTTTCTTCCACATCTTATGGATTTTATGGGGTCTCTTCTTGTTCCTGCTCCTTTTCCTATTCCCGAAACTCTTTTTTTGGAGCTACCTCCTCTTGTGCATCGATCTCCTCCACTGCCCTCACCACATTGGCCTGTAAATTCACCAAGTCTTCTATCTGGAAGAGGTCATTAAAATCATCATGGGGAGGGGAGACCGTTGAAGGGTCCTCTAGTTTAGGAGATTAAGGAATGAGTTCCCCCTGGGGAACATTTGGCATCCCGAGACCCACATCTATTCTTTGGGGATTACCCACCCTTTGCTTCTTTCTTATTATCTATAGCTGAGCACCGACATCGAAGATAACTGCATATTCCTCCTTGGTCTCTGTCTGTCGGCTCATGAGTGCTACTAGTGAAGGGGACCCTGTCGGGAGGGCAGATCCCATAGGAGTAATCGGAAAACTGAGAGAAAGCTGGGCACTCAATGTTTGACTCACCTGGTGGGATGCCTCAAGATGAGTGTGAATTTTCTCCAAAATGGGAAGCAAATCTGGGGGTGGAACCTGGGCTTGGGTGATCTCTTTTTCTTTCCCCTTATCTTTTCTCATCCCTATAGCTTTGGAGGCCAAAGTAGACCCCCACAAAATTGGATCCCGACGAGTGCTTTTCTTACACACTTGTGCAAAGTAATCGTGGTTGTTCTCTATGATGCCTAGGCTGACATTCTCAATTTTCAAAATCTCTAGGGTGTCCCAATCCACCAGAGGGAGATCCATTTTTTTGATCCCTTGTGGCTTATATGATGGGTCTTCCAAACACCTTCTATCTAAAAAAATATTTTGGAAAGGTCCGAAGGCCAAGGCTCTTCATCATCCCTTTAGTCATCCTTGAGTGTTTTTGACTCCTAAGGTCAAAATCATCTTGGAAATCTGCCCAAAAATATTTAATGTGAGGCTCATGTGGTGTGGACACACGGGGAAGTGATGCACTTATCTTTCCAAGTGGGTCAAAATTGTTCCTTGCCAAGTGGAACTCGGCCAGTCCCAGACTCTTTAACTCATTATCGGCCTCTTTGGGCACTGCAAGGCTGCAAGAATAGTTCCTACAAGTGATTGGGAATGGGATAGAGGTAACCTTCTTCAATGCATAGAATGCATGAAGTTCTAGGATTTTCTTATAGAACTCCAAAAGAACAATCCTATCCTCGCAATGTTTGGGGAGTAGGTAGGGCTTGCTGGAGAACCCGGTAACCTGAATATATGAATGTTGTTGAAATTGAATGAAATAATTACCATAAGAACCCACCAAGATCATTTCTTCCTTGGAAAACTTGTACCTAAAATCCTGAGTAAGTGTCAAAATATTATGGTAAATGAAAGTGTCATTTACCTGGCAAAAATTGGGGAAGCTTGCTTCCTATTGAATCTGGGCATAATGATCCGATGGAGCATTCTGGTCAGGCCCATTCCCAAGGATGCCCACTATTTGCAAACCCAGGAATGTGTGTCTCTATTGTGCTAGTGCCCATAATACATACAAAGTCATGTGGAACTTCGATGTCTGGTTGACATTATTCAGCTAGAAGTCCACATGGTTGGCGATAATAGTCACCCAGTCAAAGGTTTGTCCATGAGTAGTGATGCAATATAGAAAATAATACATGCATGCCAAAAAATCCCTGGCATGGGGTTCCCCTAAGTCTCTCCACAGAAAAATGATCCCTGCCTATACACATCCTTGAAATCTCCATGGGGGATCTCCAACTTTATTTTCTTGTAGTCCTTCCTCAGGGACTTCAACCAGTGAGAATTAAGATGCTTCCAGGCAAGCTGTGGGACTTTCTCAAAATCTTTCAATGATATGGTCCAGGAGATAATAGTAGCATTTTTGAACTAGGGGATCCCCAGTCCTTAAGAAAAGGTGGTATCATCAAGAGTTACTATGGTTGTTGGGTAGTTCAATGGTAGGGAAGCAGCAAGAAAAACCACTCGGGTGGGTGTGTTGTAGTGCTTCACCCAAGAGAGGATCAGTTCTGGTGCCTACACTGAGAAGGGGAAATAGGCAGCCTTGATAATACCAGATGCGGCCATGTTGTTTTCCATGTTATCCCCAACAGCTTACTAGGCAAACATTGCCCGAAAAAGAACCTGTAGTTCCGTCCATGATCCGACCTCCGTGTTGGTGATATTCTGAAGTTTGGAATCCACTTTGGATCCCACAAGGGCATCGTCCTTTGGATATTTTGATGTTAACAAGATATTTTCTAGCATCATCTCTACCTTTGTCTTAGTGGTACCCCAGGTGGAGGTGGTCGAAAGTTCTAGACTTCCAGGAGGATTTGTTACTTCAGACATTATTTTTTGGGTACTCTGCAACCTGCAAGATGGAACAATCATTAATACACATGATAAAACATAAAGTAAATTTACAGACTCTAGAGATTTTATGACCATTTTGCACCTATTATTAAAAGATGTTAGCTTTCATCAAATCCTGGAAATATAATAGTTAACAACTTACAAGGAATTTGATTGACACCTAGGGGTTCCAAGGATACTGGTCTATGCGATAAATGGGATGAAGGCTCAGAGACTTCTCAGCACCCGCAGCCCAGAGAAACTAGCCATTATTGACATGACCGGGTAGAGAACTATAATGGGATGATGTGGGTTGTCACATGGTCACGCAATAAATGGTGTAATTTCATTAAAGATGACAGACGTCTTGACATGGGTGAATTGAATTCCAGATGGGATGGTTTTGAATGCTCACGCATGGGGGAATTTAATCCCACCATCAATGTTGAAATGACAAAGGAGAGAGAAAATTGCCATGGCTCGAATAGGCGAGGTGTCGAGTTTGAACTAGGCAGACACCAGGTGGACAAGCTTGAAACTTAGGGTATACAATGTGGAGAGAGAAGCAAGCTTTCCATAGGATAGGTTGGACATGACAATATATAAACCAATATACAGACCCAATTTACATGGGAAGCCAAAGAACGAAGAGATTTACAAGAAATGACCCTATCCTACAAACTATATACAATTTACAGAGAAATTACAACTACTTATATAAATTACAAGAATTTACACTATTTATAGGAAATAACAGTGCAAAGAAGGAGGACAACCTTCTTGCGGAGCCATCCCACTAATAGGAGGCAACGAAAATGACCAAAATAGAAAAAAACCAAAATGAAAAGGAAAACCAGAATAGAAAGAACAAAGAAAAAAAAAGGAACTGAAAGAGAAATAGAAGGGCCTACCTTAAATGTCAAGAAATTTGGGAGGTGCTCTGCAAACCAAAAAGCTTCACGGACCACGAATACCAAAAACCTTGTAGGAAAGCTGAAAGCGCGCACAAGCTTGAATACCAAATTCACTACCAAACACTATTAAACCTCCCAAAGAAAATCAAACTTAACACAAATTTTCTCTTAATCGCTCTTAATTTGCTCTGGGTAATTTTTTTGCGGTAAATGTTAAAATGACAACTGAAACTCCCTTTATACCCTTAGGGTGAAAATGTATTTCTTCCCTCCATAAGTCCCAAGAAAAGGAAAACCTTTGGAGTCTAGGCCCAGGGATCCCATGCAACCACATCCTCAAAGAAAAGAGGAAGTAGTGGGAAAAAATTACGGTGTCCAGAATCTGGCTGGCACAAAGAAACAAAAACACCCTAGGACCAGGTCTTGGAGGGAGAGAAACCAAAAAGAAAAGAAAACAAATACCCCACAGAGGAAAAAGGTGAGAAGAAAACAAAAGAAAAAGAAACAAGGAAAAAGAGGAAAAGGGGGACCCAACATTGTTCCAACAAAATGTAGGAGCAAGTATGCAGGGCATAAAAAATGGTGAATCACTCAGACGAATGCTTTAGCACATTTGAGAACCACTGAATCTCTAGTTAGAAAAACTAGAACTCATCTTTACCTAGAGAATTCTACCTTGCAAGGCATGAGGTGTCTGAGAAAATCCAACTCGTCACTGATTCAATCCATCAATCTCTTGTCAGCTATGAAGTGTGTGCTTTGGAAGAAAATCAAGCCGATGACTTATGGGAGAAGCAGAGAGAGGGAACTGAGTGCATCAAACCAAAATTGATATGTCTTGCTTGGTCCCCTAGATCCCAGAATTCTCTATTCTCTAGTTTTCTTTCTTTTCTTTTGAAGATGGGAAGGCGGTACTTCTTTCACCATGAACCTTAAGCTTAGCTAGTTTTTACGGTAGTAATTCATTCACCTTGCAATCCATTTTAATTTGCTGAATAGGAGAGACATTCTAGGCCTAGAATATTCTTTTAATTTTCAGACATGGCCAATAACTAGTGCAACCGATCTACTCTCAAGGATCATATGATTACTTGCTTCTTAGATTTTTGTTAACTAATGTCAAGACTCCCAAGATGTGAATATGATGAATGATTACCCATAACCTTTTACCATACGTACAAAATAGCTCCGGAGTGAGGACAACTTCCACCATGCTAACAATATATTCTAGACTAACCAAAATGCACAAGGTACCATTCTAGGGACTCAATGTCATGTGAAGCATACCTGTCTACAAGAAGAAGGAAATACACTGGGAACCCAAAAAACAAGACATGCAAAACAAGCAAAGGAAACCAAAGACAACAAAGAAAAAGGAAAGAAGATGGCCCCAGAAGACAACCAACAACTATTTACAAGGACAAGACACTCCAAGGAGCACCAGAAAATATTTATAGGCAGAAACAATATACATATAATACAACTTTGGGAAAACTTACTTCCCACCTCACTCAAAGTAGTTTTTGAGAAACTATCCATTGACGAGCAATGGGACAACTTCTCCGGTCATGATACTAAGACAATAAGTAATGACCCCACAGATCTCTGAGATTAGGTATGGTCCAATCCAAAGCCTTTAAAATTTAATGTGCTTTCCTTTCTTTTCCTGGGCCTTGTCCCACAACAGGACTAGATCCAAAACCCAAAAGGCTTTATATTGGGCTCTCCAGTCGAACCATCATTTAATGACTGCTTGGTGACACACAAAATTTTCTAGTGCCACATCTCTTTGTTCCTCCATTCTCACTAGCTTCAAAAGTTGAACTTCCACAATGTTATCCCAGGTGTTGAATTCCTCGATAAATTGTAAAACCAAGATTTTTAAGTTGATAGGGAATACACAACTCTGGCCATAAACCAGGTGAAATAGGAAAGTCCCCAAGGCTTCCTTGATTCTGATATGATCCACCCAAAGGGTGAACCTAATCTTTTAGTGCCAGTCCTGGGGTTTTGTTCTAGAAAATGTTTGATCACCTCCAGCAGGTTTTTGTTCATGGATTCGGCGACGTCGTTTCCCTAGGGGTAGTAGTTTTTGGAGAACTTGAGGGTGATCTTTCTCTCATAGGTCCATTCTAATAGTTGTGCTAAAGAAAATTTTGGACCATTGTCACACACTATAGTGAAGGGCATTCTGAATCTTGTGACTATGTTTTCTTTCAAGAATTTGATAACTACATCCGCCATGTTATTATTGCATGGGATTGCCTCAGACCACCGGGTACAGTAATTGGTCACAGTCAAAATATACTAGTGGCTGGTGGATGATTTGGGGTTTATCTCCCTAATAAAATAAAACATCCATTGGGTGAAGGGTCAAACTTCAAAGACCAGCTGCAAAGGCATGGCCGGGTTTCGCTCACAATGAGCTACGGTTTGGAAGGTGTGGCACTTCCTTACATGAGTGTAAATATATTTGAAGATGAAGGGATAGTAATATCCAGCCTGGAGAATCTGATGAGAAGTGGTGTCAGCTGAGCCATGCCTAGTTCTGAACTACCCGTGAAATTCTTCTATCATTTTTGGTAGCTTGGTCCCTCTCTATGCACCGAAGGTAAATTCCTTCAAAGTTCCTATGGAAAAGCATTCCATTTTTTATCATGAAGTGTGCACTTTTCAGTCGTAGGGTACAATGTTTGTTAGGGGGAAGCCCCTTCGAGCATTTTTTATTGAGAAATAGGTATACCAGATCGGTATACCACAGATCTTGGGTGATGGACTCCACAATGTAGGTTTGACATTCAATGTTTGGAGTTACTTATGCCATCGCTCTACATAGTCCCTGGCCTCGGACTATCTTCATTGGTTGCATCTCAAGATCATACTCTTGGAGGATGGCCATCCATTTCCCTTATCATTCACCTAGTTCACTCTACAGCAGTAAATATTTGATGACCTGGTCCAGAATGATAGCATGCACTTTTCTCTAGAGAATATAGTGCAAAAATTTCCTCACGGCCTAGACTAGAGCAAAGGCTTTCTTTTCCAAGGGTGTATATCAGACCTCATCATTTTTGAAGGGGGAGATCATGAAAGAAATGGTTCTCTCTTCCCCTTCAACCTTCTGGGTTAAGACTATAGCTGCAAAATATGGTGAAGTAAAGGAGTAGATGTGAAATGGGAGGGAATAGTCCAAACTTGCCAGGACTGGTGCCTCCTCTATGGTTTTCTTGATCTGAGAAAATGATCACTTCACTTTAGGGCTCCACTCAATCTTGGTATTTTTCTTCATGATTTCACTGAGTGGTTTAACAATATCAGTGAATTCAGTTATGAACTGCCAGAAAAAATTTATCTTTCTGAAGAAAGATCTCATTTCCTTTTTACTATCGGGCATTTGTAAATTTAGAATTTCTTCAAATCTCTCAGTGTCAATGGATATCCCCTCCTTAGAGATTATATGCCCGAGAAGCTTCCCTTCAGTGACCCTGAATATGCATTTCTTGGGGTTGAGGGAGAGGCCATAGCGGTGACACCTCTCACAGATCTGAGGGAGGTGGGCGGAGTGATCACACGTGTCCCAGGAAAAGACTATTAAATCATCCTTATAGATGATTATGCACTTGTTGACTAGGCCCTTGAACACAATGTCCATAGCCTTCTAAAATGTGGCCTCATGTTGATTAGGCCAAAGTGCATTCTCTGATATGCAAACATTCCCCACTTAGTGGTGAATGCCATTTTCATTCTATCCTTGAACTTAACCATAACTTGGTTATATCCAGAGTATCCATCCAAGAATGACATCATTTGGGAGCCATTAACAATTTGTAACACCTCATCTAGCGAGGGGAGAGGGTGATTTTCCTTCTTAGATTCCTTATCCAAATTACAAAAATCCACACACAGGTGGATCTCGCCATTTTTATTGTGCATGGGGACGAGGTTGGAAACCCATTTTGTGTGCCAGATAGGAAAGATAATCTAGGTTGATAGTAGTTTTTAAACCTTCTGATGGATTAGAGGTTTGATCAATGGGTTTACCGGTCACTGCTTTTGTCAAAAAGGTTTGGCATCCAGTTTTAGGGGGATGGTATGAGTCATGATAGATATGTCATAGGTTTTAAGATCCTCATATCCCCAGCCAATAATATCAATGTATTCTCAGAGAACAGCGAGAATCTTCTCCTTCTCCTCTGGGGAGCAGGAGGTACCAATGTGGACCAATTTTTCTTCATCAGCCTTACCAATGTTAACTTTCTCAAATTTTCCTCCCTTAAAGGAGGATGATATCTTGTCTCAACCTCAGAGGTCCAAATCAAAGATATGTTCTAGAGCTACCATCCCCTTAGGGATGGCATTGGTGGGTAGGTTAATGATCCCATCATCTTCTTCACCTTGCCTAATATCATCATGATCCCTTTCTTCCACTATCTAATCCTCGAACATGTCAACATTGGCCATGAAGGCCAGAATATGTTGGTCATCCTCAAAAACCTTAAAGTGGGTGATATTATCTTGGATGGATGGGGTGGGAACCATTTCAATAGAAAATTTCTGGAGCTGGGAACCAACCATCGACTCGAGGGTGTTGGCAGACACAACAAGGGCATCTGAAACATAGTTACATTTCTGGGAAATAATCTCAATTACAAAGGCATCAAACTCTTCAATATGGCTCCATTCTCAGTTGTGGTATCTGGCCAGCCTTTTGTCATGACACATGTATTGGCTCTAGACCTACTTTACAATCATCTCTGAATCACCCATTGCCTGAAGGTGGGTGATCCCTTTTCTCAATGTGAACAGGAATTCAAGGACCAAGGCCTCGTACTCTATGAAATTATTGGTGCAATTAAAATGTATCCTGTAAGATGTGAGGAAGGACTTCCCTTGCGGGTTGATTAGTTCCACTCCGGCCCCGCAACCTTGTTTAGATCGGGATCCATCAAACTTTAGGATCCACAAATCATTATTTGTTTTTTGGGGCTAGGGAGGCGAAGTGGCATTTGGATTTTTTTTGGGATTGGGGGGTGATTACTCCAGTTTTGATGGTGCATGGGTGAGACTTTCCTTCAGAGAATCCTCTAGTTCGGGTTCCTAGACAATCGACACATTAAGGGTGCCGTTGGGTGGATTATTTGGTCTGGGAAACTTTGCCTTGTGTTTCTTCTCTTGGAGGCTAGTAATGTGGTGGGTAGTGGTGGCCATGCAAGGCTCACACTCCAGCTTAGAATTCTTTTGATAGTGTACCTGACACCAAGTTCCAACAAAGAGAGTGGCGGGAGTCACCAAGATACCTTGCAAGTCTACTTCATTTTTCAATTTTGCATCTAGGTCTTGCATTCTTTGAGTGACTATGGGATCCTCCCCAGGGGTGAATTCAAAGGTTAGGATCTCTAAAGGTTGATATGCCCTGGGTGAAGATTCAGAGAACATGATTTCACTCACCTTCCCAACTTTAGTGAGGGCCTATTTCATTCTCGGTTCACTCTCTACCCAGATCTGGTTTGATTTCCCCTTCTAGGGGAGCCACAAGTAGGAGAAGTCCATTGAGAAATACCCGTTAAGGGCCTTTCACCAATTTTGACTTAATAACATCCCATAGGTATCAGGGATGTCTACCACTTGGATGTCTATTGTGCTCAATATCTGGGGGTCTTGGATGAGCTGAATCTGGACATTCTTCAAGTCACCCACCATTTTAACAGTAGTTTTGTCTAGTTGGAATATTGCACCTTTGGATAGTGTGGGGGTGAGTCTAAGCTTCTGGAAGATGGATAAGGGCATGATGTTCCCCAAAGCACCAGAATCAACTAGGCAATTATATAGATTATTCCTTTGAATTTCAAACCTAGTAGGAAGGGAGGGTCCTCTGTATTTTGATGGAAGACTACCAAGTTGGCATTGTCAAATGTGACGGTCTTTGGTGGATGACTAATAGCTTTCAGGTTTCCCAAGATATTTAGAAGGGACTTCTTATGCTCAGGACAATTAAGTAAAACCTCCATCAAGATCATGGAGGTGGTGGTGCTTTCCAACACCTTAGTGATATCAAACTGCCCCCCAGGGTGAAGTTGGCTTCCCCCAGATGGATCCCTAGTCTGGTTAGGACCAGGTCCTTTCGACAGGAAGGATCAATCATTTGTGTTGTCCTGGGGGACAGTATTCTTAGGAAGCATTAACGCGTAAGCTAGCCCTTTTCCAGCATGACTCTGAGTGTTGTAGGGAGTTTGGGAGCTGGTGAAGGCATTGGCCTCAAAGGCCGAGA
Organism: Thuja plicata; assembly: GCA_018584345.1. Lineage (NCBI taxonomy): Eukaryota > Viridiplantae > Streptophyta > Pinopsida > Cupressales > Cupressaceae > Thuja > Thuja plicata. Next base: position 1,076,293 of record MU223621.1, read on the forward strand.
TAGATTTGTCAAAGAACCCCTATAACTCAGGTTCTTCTTCGTCCTCTTCATCTGTCCTAAAGAATATGGTCTCATATGTGAAGGCAGTGTGAGGAAGCTCTGATGTGGAGGATTCTGGGGGATTAGGATCGACAGGTTGTCTATTTGACTAGGAGATCATGATGATCTTCTCTAGTGTGGCATAGTTCACCTCAGAATGGTATCCAATGTCATGAAATCTACACCATGTGGTCAAGGGGTGGAATTCTATGAGTTGTGCAGAATGACTCGGTCCAGCACTACCCTGTGTGGTGTTTTGATTCAGAGGAGGTCCTCCAGTATTTGAGTTGTTGTTCCATTGTTGTTGGTTGGGCCAAGGCCTATTATTGTAGTTTCATCCTCTATAATTGGTATTTTGTTGGCCAGAGAAAACATTCCCTCTTTAGGAATTAGAGTTGTGGGGCGCGGAAGGCCCCACCTTCAGCTGTCCCATGTCCTTTGTTAACAAGGACACCAATCGCCAGAGGGATTCTACCTTGGAAGACAGTTGGGTAGTTGTGTCATACTATAATGACTGTTGTGGTGAATTCCTAGGGAAAGTGGCAGCAGCTCCTAGAGTTAAGGATGACAATCCTTTGGCCACGGATGATTAGAAGAAAGGTACTCCAGAGGGTTGTGTCAATGGTTGTTACATTTGTTGCGGCGGGTTCCAGGGAATGAATTCTAGACCCAAGATTATGTGGGCTTGAGATGGATACACATACCGGGCCTGTTGGTCTATCAGTGGTGGGCCCATGGCCATTGATAGGGAACCCATGGATGGATTGGGGTTGTATCCCTTGGTGTAAGGAGTTTCACCATGTATCATGTTGATGGCCAAACTTTGTCCAATCCTACCGGGAGCTTTGCTCAAACCACTGGACAAATCCAAGAATAAGTTGTAAACTTTTTCCAGAGTATCCTGGTCATTAGCTGATGCAGGAGCATCTTGGGTAATTAGCAATCCTACTCAACCAAAAATATGTTTACTTTCATTTCCAGTTTTTTCTCTGCCACTCGGCTTTTGTTGCTCGGCATGCTTGCCGAGTTGCTCGGTCATGCTTTGCCGAGTTGGTTTATTTGGGAGTTGGAGCTACTGACTGACTTCAACATTTAATTTTCATGTCTAAGTTGATGTGGAGTCTCTCATTGGGATCTATGTGGACATAAATCTAGGCCTCACCTTTGTATTTGAGTGTTGAATTCTCTGTTTGACTCTTGTATATATTCTTTTGTATGCTCTTAATTTAGGAGAAAGTCTTAGGGCAAGAAGACAAATGTTAAGATATTGAAGATCTGAGATCTCTGTTGTAAGAAGATTATTTGTAATATATTGTGATGTATATGACCATAACCAGGAAGGCCTTATAGCCTAGCATGTATTGAGGTTGATCAATCAAAGATAAAAGATCTTTGTGTCTCCCTGTGTCACTATGTTGTTGTGCTAATTCTGCATTGTTTCTGCAGGCTAGATGGTTTTGGGTGTGCCCTAGGCCCTAGATCCTTCCTCCTTTACATCAGGTGGTATCAGAGCGAGTCAAGATTCATGGTTCCTTCTTGTAAACTCTAATGATATATTTTGTAGGGTGGCAGGTTGTGATCTGACCTACAATTGCAAAGAGTTTCAAGATGGTTTGTGGGAGAGGAAACACTTATCAAGGTATGGCTAATATGCTTAGATAAATGGTTGCAAGATTGGAAGCTGTTGAGATAGCCCAGTGCAGAGGAAGACATCTTGAAGATATTAGTGATGATGAATTTGAAGAAATTCAAGATGAAGTTGCACCTACACCTGTGATGGACTAGGAAGAAGAAAGATTCCTAAGAGCCTTGACAAGTTTGAAGTCCACACCTTAGTTTAATCCTCCTAAGTATAGTGGAAAATTAGTTTTTGATGACTAAATTGACTGGATCACTGAGATGGAAAAATATTTTGAATATGAGAATGTTGCAGAGGATAAGAAGGTGAAGATAGCAAGCACAAAGTGGAAAGGTCATGCATCCTTATGGTGGGAACATTTGCAATTGGATAAAAAGAAGAAAGGCAAAGACAAAATCAAGGTATGGGACAAGATGGTTAACAAATTAAAAGGAAAATTTCTACCTTGTGATTATCAGATTAACCTAATTTGGTGAATGAAAATTTTGAAGCAGAAAGACAAATTAGTAAAGGACTATACTGAGGAATTCTATAAATTAGACATCAGATCTAGCTATGTTGAAGATGAGGAGGAAATAACAGCAAGATATCTAAATGGTTTGAGGAGTTCTGTACAAGATGAGATCAGTTTGATCAAGATGGAAAGCATTGAGGAGGCATATTAATTTGCCATAAAAGATGAAGAAAAGTTGAACAGAAGATATGAAAAAAGACAAAGAGGTAGAGGTGGTAGATTCCATAGAGGAAGAGGTAGATCTCATGGTGAAAATAGTAGATCTAAACCAGACAAGTCAGTTTTAGACACATCTCAAGACAAGGCAAAAATTGAATGGAAAGGTGGAAGTTCATACTAAGGAAGAAGTAATTACTCCAGAGATGGATATAGTAGGAGAGGATTCCAAGTAACTTCTTACAATTGTGGTGAGGAAGGACATAAATCCTTTGAGTGTACACATTCAAGAAAGAGAGGTGGTAGCAATAGCAAAAATTCATTAATGTAAGAGGAACCATCCAATGAACCAGAAAGTAACCTCATGATCTAAAGGATACTATGGAGTGAGAAAGATAAGCAAGATCCAATCAAGAAAATTTTGTTCAAGACCAGATGTAGAGTTGCAGACAAATTATGGAAGGTCATTATTGATAGTGGAAGCTTGGAGAATTTGGCATCTGAGGAAATGGTTGCAAATTTGTAGTTGGAAAGGATGAAGCATCCAAAACCCTACAAGATCTCATCGATCAAGGATGAGCATAAATTAATGGTGAGTGAACAATGTTTTGTGAATTTGAAAATTGGAAAATACTATGATAAGGTGTTGTGTGATATTATGCCAATGGATTGTTGTCATATTTTATTGGGTAGACCTTGGAAATATGATAGACATACTATACATGATGGAAGGTTGAATAGATATTCTATTTGGGTTGATGGTAAGAAGAAAATCTTGTTACCTTTGGTTGAAGAATCTACTGATGAGTTATGTACATCTGTGAAAGTTTGTCTAATGGAAGGTAGACAGTTTGTTAAGGATTTGAAAAGAGATGATATCTAATATGCCTTGATTCCTAACAAACCATGTAAGAATACAGAAGATGACATTCCTATATAAGTTGGAAAGTTACTCACATAGTACAAGGAGATAATTTTAGATAATGTACCTAATGGTTTTCCACCAATGAGAGATATCAGTCACTGTATGGATTTGATCCCTAGAGCTAGTTTACCAAACAAGGCACCTCATCAGTTAACACCGATGGAGAATGGAGAGCTTAACTGAAAAGTTCATGATTTGTTGAGAAAAGGCTTGATTCGAGAAAGTTTGAGTTCGTGTGCATTACAAGTTGTATTAGCACCTAAAAAGAATGGAGAATGTGCACTGATTCTAGAGAAATAAATAAGATCACAGTAAAGTATAGGTTTGCTATACCAAGAATGGATGACATAATGGATTGTTTTAGTGGAGCAAAGTATTTTACCAAAATTGATTTGAAAAGTGGATATCATTAGATCAGAATTAGAGAAGGTGATGAATGGAAGGCTTCTTTCAAGACAAAAGAAGGTTTGTATGAGTGGTTGGTTATGCCTTTTGGTTTAACTAATGCACCAAGTACATTTATGAGATTGATGAATGAAGTTTTGAAGAAATTATTGAATAAATGTATCATTGTATACTTAGATGAAAATCTGATATTCAGTAAGACTAGAGAAGAGAATTTGATGCATATAAGACAATTGTTGCAGAGATTGAAAGAGGAAAAGTTGTTGATAAATATGAAAAAGTGTTCCTTCGTGAAAGAAGAGCTTGTGTATTTGGGTTTTGTAATTTTAGGTGATGGATTGAAGATGGATCCAGAGAAGGTTGATGCCATATTGAGTTGGCCTACACCTGAGAATGTTACTGAGGTAAGATCATTTCATGGATTGGCAAGTTTTTACAGGAAGTTTATCAAAAATTTTAGTTCTATTTGCAATGCTATGACTGAGACAATGAGAGGAGACAAAAAAGAATTAAAATAGATAAATGGAGATAATAAAAGTTTTGAAGCTTTGAAGCTAAAGGTTTTTGAATTACCTATGCTAGCCTTACCTGATTTCAATAAGGTGTTTCAAGTTGAATTTGATGCAAGTGGAAGTACAGTTGGAGCTGTGTTAACTCAAGAAGGTAAACTTGTTGCTTTCTTTAGTGAAAAGTTGAATGATGCAAAGAGAAAATATTCGGTCTATGATCAAGAGTTATATGATACTGTGCAAGCTATGAAGAAATGGAGGCATTACTTGATGCCAAATGAATTTGTGTTGTATATTGATCATAAGGCTTTACAGTATTTGGGTAGTCAAAATAAGTTGAATAAGAGACATATGAAATGGGTAGAGTATTTGTAGAGATTTACACTTGTGATTAAGCATAAGAGTGGAGTTTCCAATAGAGTAGCTGATGCATTAAGTAGAAGAAGATCTTTGTTGACTGAAATGAGAATTGAAGTTCTTGGTTTTGATGACATGAAGAATTTGTATGAAAGTGACCCTGATTTTTCAAAGTAGTGGAGAGTGTGTAGAGCACCTAATACAAATCAATCAAGTAAGTATGAAGACTATTTCATTTAGGAAGATATGTTGTTTAAAGGTATTCATTTATGTATACCGAGAGGATCAATGAGAATTAATCTGATAAAGGAGAAACATAGTAGTGGATTGGCTAGACACTTTGACATTGATAAAACATTGAGTTTGTTCAAGGAGAGGTACTTTTGGCCTCAATTGTATAAGGATGTTCAGAAACTTGTAAGAAATTGTGGAGTTTGTCAAGTTGCAAAGGGACTAAGTCAGAATAATGGTTTATATACACCTATTACTGTTCCTGAGAAATCTTGGAGTGATATCAGCATGGATTTTGTTCTTGGACTTCCAAGGATAGCAACAGGTAATGATTCTATATTTGTTGTTATGGATAGATTTTCTAAAATGACACATTTCATACCATGTAAGAAAACATCAGATGCAATACATATAGAAGATCTTTTCTTTAAGGAGATTTTCAGATTGCATGGATTATGGGAGGAGTATCATCTCTGATAGAGACAGTAAGTTTGTAAGCTATTTTTGTAGAACAATTTGGAAAAAGTTGGATACTGAGTTGAAATTCAGTTCTACATGTAGGCGCACTTTCAGTACACCATTTTTTTAAACTTTTAAACTTTCCCCCCTTGAAAAGAAATTTTGTAATGTATTCCCAGATTTCACTAAAAAATATTTCTCTGAAGATTGAATATGTTTGAAATGAAAAGTTCCATCATGCAAATCCAAGTATGAGATGACTAGGAAAATTCATCAAGCTTGAGTTTTCAGAATTGAAAAGATCTTCAATGCAAATCATCAAGGCTAGATTCAAAGAGGCAAAGATCAAGACATTATGATTATTTGATGAAGTCATGTGTGATAATAGTTTTCAAGATTTCAAACTGATTCTTATAGTTTTCCATGTTCAATGCTTGAAAGAAAGAGATTTATGAGATTTTTCATATGCCCTAGAAAGAAAGGCAGGAATGCATTCATATAAATCAAGTATGGAAGCTTGAATTAAAAAAATTGATGCAAATGGATCATACTCACTCATTATAGTCAAGTATTTCCCAAAATGTTAAACCTATCACTACCTCTAAGTGTTAATCCCGAAAGCAATGCAGGACTGGAATTGGAATGCAGCACTAGAATTGGAATGCAGAATTGGAATGCAAGATTGGAATTGGAATGCAGAATTAGAATTGGGATGTAGAAGTGGATTTTGCATTTTCTGCCAGGGAGAAGCTAAATGGTGATTTTCCTCCATGGAGTAGTGGGATGTGAGAAATCTGATTCATGGTGAAAAGGTGTGAGTTTTGGCATTTAAATTGCTCCAACAGTGATTTTTATGGATCAATCAAGCAAGGGAGTAGGCGTAGCAAAAAAAAAAAAAATTTTTGTGCCTTTCATAGTCCATTCTAGTTTGCCACTTTGGAGAAGCCAATGTCTATATTTCCGCTAAAGGCTAGAAGAAGTCAAATTTTGGAATCCCGCCTAAGTTGATCTTGGCATTCCTAATGAATTGAATGAGCGATTATCATGGGTGTCTAATTGTACATTGAGGAAATTGATTATATCTCCATGCTCGAGTGCTAAAGAGAATTCCACCATTCTTCTTTCCAAAATTGAAGACCATTGAAATTCATATAGTGTCCATGGCTCAGGCAATGTCTTGAGGCCAATCAAATGTGCAAAGAAAAGGTTGTAGATAAACCCACCATCGAAAAAGATTCCTATCCACCATAAAAAGAAAAGAGAATGACATTGATCAAGTCAGAAGGAGAAGACACAATCTCAATTTAGGTTGAGATAGAAATAGAGGATTTATATAGGCAACCCGATGCATCATGGTGAAGAGGTAAATCCACATCGCACATTTAATCAATGACAATACTGGTAAATGATCATGCAAGTTTTAGATTCGACGAATGCTCCCCTAGGTTTTGCGACTCTGCAATTCCTCCCTCAGTACCAAGGGCATATTGAACTTAGAAATGATATAGAACTCATGCACAACATTTGATCATTCCAAATAAGGATTGGTTCCAATTGAAAGGATCTGCCAAAATGAAGACGAGAGCAATCATGCTCTGCCTCATACATTTTGACTCAGATAATAAGATATACACTCAAGCATGTGAAGTGTTGGCCTCATGGTAAATGTTCAAGGGAATCAAGTGTATAAAAGAGATGCTTTGATTGTTGAATCCATGCCAACTATTTTGAGTATACAGATCTTGACAGCAAATAAACATGTGCAAGGTTGTCAAGCATTGGGAGCCTGAAGGATAAACCGGTAATATGGATAGAAATTGAACCAGACAATTATACTTTTAATAGATGCATATTGGTAATATGTAAAGGGTTTGATGACATATGTTGGCTTCATATGACACTTGGGTACGTATTCACTTATAAATCCTTATAAGTTACAAAGGTCGTGGGAGGTGTTAACAACTGTTGTATCGACACACAGGAGTACCTAACAAGACTCATATGGGAGTAATAACGTGTTGATTATAGGTTTTTAACTTGCTTAAATGAGAAATTGGTTAAAAAATGAAAAGGAAGGGGAATTACATTGGCACATTTCTTACAAACAATAATAGGCAAGTCACCGCCCTAAGGAAGCCAGCCGAAACTAATGGTGAAGACGTGAGTACTTGGTCATGAAGTCAAATACCGTCTCATGAAAACAAAAAGACATGGGAAATGTATATCGAGGGAGATCCAATTAAAGTGAAAATGACAAGTAATAGGCAGCTTCAACATAGATGGTCTACTCCAAAAGTCGACACTTTGATGGCTTGGGATCAATACAAGAAGAGGTGTTGATAAGGATTATCACCCTAAATCTTTCCCATAGTTCAAGCATAGGTAAGAGTTGATAAACATCACATCTAAGGAAGAGCACACATTCTTGATGTATTCAAACTAAAGGTACACTCAAGTCTCAGAAATAGGAGATCGGGTTTCTCAGAGTACAGAATTGTCGATAGTGGTGGTAAAGGTTAAAAGGAATTACCAAATGAAATATAATTGAAGCCCAATAAGGGTTGGCCATCATGAGACCTTGATGATATTTTTAGAGTCTTGACGCACTGTTGAATAGTTATTAGCAATATTTACACAGAGGATTAACACTTCAAATTTTCCATCAAAGACACCCAAGTTGCCAATTTGATCAGAATTCTCAATAAAATCAATATGAAGGTCACATTTAAATGATCAGTATTAAAGTACCCAAATTTGTTTTGTCTAAGAGCAGTGAGACAATTGAAATCTCGATATCAGATTTAGTATGTGTAAGGGAATTTCCCCAAAATGGTCCTTTGACACTCAGGGATTGAAATGGATCAAGTGAAGATAGAGGAAGGTAAAGACTTCCTCAAATGCACAGTTGCATAAATTACAAAAAAATAAGATCCCTATGGAGACGTTGATGTGAATACCCACATGGAAGGGAAGATCAACAGATAGGAAGCTCCCCATTCTAGCGAAGAAAGAGTTAGAGTTTATTTGTATGACTCAGAAGAAACAAAGGAACAAGTTATTCCTATTGATGAGGATTTAGAGCGCCTGCCTATTTGGGAAGAATCCTTTGAATTCATGCTATGAGACAAACTCAGAAAATGCGTGCCATCTATTTGACAAGATATCTATGTAGTGAACAAGTGCTTATTCAATAATATATTAAGGGCCTGATATGAATGTTTTCCTAGGAACTTGATAATTATCCTGAAGCATAGGTCGATCAATCAATGATAAGCTGAAATTTGATTCTCTTTCAAGATAGAGAACTCAATCTAAAGTGACATATGTAATTTGGTGACAGCTCTCAATGTCCATATTACTTATCCACATCTAGTTAGGAATATTTGTGATTTGTAAAGCAATGACATCGAACTTCAAACAGTTGAAAAGATGATAAGTTTTTGGAGCAGATTAGATCCAAGTGACAAGCCTCTCATCTATTTTTGTGCGTAATAATTGATGATGGGGAATTGAAAATCCATCGGAAGCAATTGAAAGAAACAGTTATTGTAACCAAAAAGTCACAGGGAAAAATGAATGGTCATGAGAGAAAATGATTTTTGTAAAATATTTTCATGGGAAAGGGTTCTTCTTTTCTACAAGAGGCGGAGTACTATTGTGGAGGAGAGCATTTATTCTTGAATTTTCATTGTAATTGCATTTTGGAGATTAAATGTTTGGATTTCTAGAATGTATTTAGCAGACATGTTGTGGACTTATAATGGTCAGAGTATTTTTATTTATGTTTATAATAAAAGGGAGTTTTACATTAAATCTGAGAGTTTGAGTATTCATTTCTTTGATTGTATTCAATCTAAGAATTGTTACATTCATATTGTAAACATTGTCTTTCATCTTGGAGTTAAAAGGGGAATAGGTTGTGAATTTGAGTATTCCATCCATTCACTTTGCAGGAGTCAGAATGTTTCATCTTCTTTTCATTTCAGTTTCATTGCATTTGCATTTACAACATTCATATTGCATTACCAATATCAAGAATTCATAGGAAGTGTAGATTCTTGGCATTGGTTAGGTTTAGGAACTAAATTTTCTGCCTGATTTAGTTTTGTCTAGGGCTGGCTTGGTTTTCCTCTTTTGTTCTCAAGTTAAGAACGAACCCGGTTAGTTTAGGAATAAATCAAATTCATTGAATATCATTCATAAGGGATTTGTACCTTTCAATTCAAAGGAAATATATCAACTTGATGATAGATTATCCAACTGCTGGTAGATGATTATCTCTTAAAAATTTGGGCATTTGGGAGTTTATTGAAAAAGAACAACCTGTTTACCAACAGATTTTTGGTGACTTTACTGGGGAGGCAGAAAAAAAGATTAGTGCTGAAGATTGTTTCCTTAGTTTTATTATTATTATCTCTGCTAGAGATTGGTGACTCTGTTTTGATTCTCATAATAGTTTTTGGTTGAAGATTCTAGTGCTTTCATTTTCAAAATTATTATTATCTCTACTTGCAGGACATTGGCGACTCTGTTTGAAAAAGACCATGCCCCTTAAAGTTGTGAAAGGAAGATGGTCTGATCCTTCTTTTATCAAACTTCATCAAATGCATGATCTTGTATTGCGTGATTTTTTTGATGCTTTTAGAGAAAGCATTATTTGCGGGAGAAAAATGAATTTTAGCATTGAAGAAGATCATACACCAACTCTTTTATGGAGAAGTGTTTGTGCCAGGTATCATAAGATGAAAGAGCTGGAAGTGAAAATGAAGTTGTTGTAGCAGTGCGAGAAAAGAGTGTTGCAATTAAGTGAAGAATTGAAGGTGGATGGTGATGAAGTTTCAAAAGTTCCACATGACCTTGTTTCTTATAATTTTTCAGTTTTGAATGAACATGACATTCAGCCAAGGAAATAAATCACAAAATTACCTACCGGTGAAGAAATAGATGCTGAAAGTGATCCAAATCTACAATTCCTTTGGATTTCCTTTAAAGAGATTATTACTGAAGGTTAAAAGAAGGGATTGAGTTTCTCTGATGATCATCAATTTGCCCTGTTGCTAAACTGTGTGATCCAAAGGTTTTTCAATGTCCAAGATCAAAAGAAAGGGAAATTTGTTCCAGAAAATATAACTAAAGAGAAACCAGTAAATGAAGAACCAATATTAGTCAATTGCTTGGTTCTTGGAGAGAAAGAGGTACCTCACCTTCTGGAAGAACATATTTCAATGAATGAGGAGATTCTTGACAGCGGCAAGGAAATGGTAAGCAAAGTAGGAAAGGAAGATTTTTCTATGCTTTCTTTTGTCCCTGATGTTGAGGGTTCTAGATTTGATGAAAATAATGATCTTCTTTTGCATAGAGATCCTTTTGAAAATAATTCTATGATTGATGTGCTCCCAGAATATGAGAAGTTTAACTTTGTAGAAGATAATGCTAAAAGTGATTTTCAATCTGCACAAATTGATGATAATCCTATGTTAGAATATTTTTGTTTTGAAGATAATTCAACATTGGGTTCTCTTGCTGAAATATGTATTGAAGAAAATGCTGAAAAATATTTTGACAATCATTCTATTAAGTCTAAAAATATGGTTGAAGAAATAAGTGCAAGAACAAAGTTTGAGCAAGGTTTCCCTTTGGTTGATGAAGCGCTGCACCATCATGAAGAAGATAAAGAGATGGATTACATTTTTCTTTGTCATGAAATGGAAGTTAATCAATTTTTGGTTTCGGCTAAATTTAAGTCTTCTTCTACAACTGATTCAAGTATTGAGTTTTTAAATTTGGATTAAAAATTTTCAGAATTGATAGCCACAAAGAATGATGAAGTTAGTTCCATTTGGATTGATCCCGTGTGTGAAGAAGATTTATGTCAATTAAGTTCTGGTTTTGATTCTAAATTTACTATAGATTGTGATAAATATGAGTATGATGCAATATCTATTTCAGAATCATTTGAATATTCTAATTTTATCAATCTTGATTTGGATGCTGAAATGTCTGTTAAAAGTGATATTGTCGAAGGAGGTGAATGTGAATATGTTTCAGTTTTATTTTCAGAATCTTTTGAGTTTTTTTCTTCTTCACAAAGGATGGTCAAATGTATCAGAAGTAATGTGCAGATGGATTTTGGAAAATCATAAGTCTATGATGATGCATGGTTGTTTGGGAGATGTTTTTGGCTCACTAATTTTCAGCGCTATGTTAGTTTGGCTTTCAGGAATGAAGAGTTTTCTAGGAGGTCTTGGTTTTTTGTTCAGCCTTGTGAAGCATAATCTACTTTACCAGAGGGGCTCATACTTCTCTTTTCTAGTTAATGGCCATGTGAGTTCTTTATGTCCTATTTTCTCACTTGTTCGCAAATAGGTTTTGCTTCTGCAGTTTTGGTTTGCTTAGTTTATCCTTTTCCAGTTTTAGTTTTTCCTTTCTCCCTCCGCCCTCCCAGAAAGAATCTCTTTGGTTGTCTCATTTTATGTCTAGACTCTATATCCCAATGGATAAGGTACTGCTTTTTAACCAGAGATGCTGGATTCTTAATTTACTTCATAGCACATTCTCCCCAGTCAAAGCCAGCTGTAGGCGGACTTCCAATACACCATTTTTTTAAAATTTTAAAGTCACCCCCTTTGAAAATAAATTCTCTAATGTGTTCCCAGATTTCACTAACAAATATTTTTATGAAGATTGAATATGTTTGAAATGCAAAGTTCCATCATGCAGATCCAATTCTGAGATGACTGGGAAAATTCATTAGCCTCGAGTTTTTAAAATTCAAAAGATCTTCAATGCAGATCATCAAGGCTAGATTCAAAGAGGCAAAGATCAAGACATTATGATCATTCGATGAAGTCGTGTGTGATAATAGTGTTCAAGATTTCAAACTGATTCTTTTAGTTTTCCATGTTCAATGCTTGAAAGAAAGAGATTTATGAGATTTTTCATATGCCCTAGAAAGAAAGGAAGGAACACATTAATATAAATCAAGTATGGAAGCTTGAATTAAAAACATTGATGCAAATGGATCATACTCAGACATTACAGTCAAGTATTTCCCAAAATGTTAATCCTATCACTACCTCTAAGTGTTAATCCTGAAAGTAATGCAGGACTGGAATTGGAATACATAATTGGAATGCAGGATTGGAATTGGAATGCATAATTAGAAATGGGATGTAGAAGTGGATTTTGCTTTTTCCGCTAGGGAAAAGCTAAATGGTGATTTTCCACCATGGAGTAGTGGGATATGCGAAATCTGATTCATGGTGAAAAGGTGTGAGTTTTGGAAATTAAATTGCTCTAGCAGTGATTTTTATGGATCAATCAAGAAAGGGAGTAGGCATAGTGGAATACTCAGTTTCTGTTGCGCCTTTCACAGTCTATTTCTATTTTTCCGCTTTGGAGAAGCCATGGTGTAGGAGCACCCTTGCGGAATCAGTAAGTTGGTGGTCTCATGCCATTTTGGGTGTGTGGTTGTGTGAAAGACCCTCTTGTAGGGAAATGTAAATACATAAGGTCATGTGGACCAACAGTGATTAGTATAGGTTTTAGTTTTGCTCTCTGTTATGTGAAAATAGCTCTAATTGGCTCTATTTAATGAACTGTACTTGATGATGTCATCAAATGTTAGTATGATGTCATGAAGGTTCTTAGTGTCCTTGGATACCCTAGGTAGTCTAGCTAAGGTTAGATAGGTTAGATAAGTATTAAAACACAAGGAAAGTGAAATGGTGGAAAAGATGTAAAAATGTTGCATAGCAACATTAGCAACTTTTCAAAAGTTGTTGACAACTTTTGAGTTGTCTTAAGCATTTTAGTGTTTAGAGTAGATGAAGTTTAACCAAGGGCTAAAACATCTGAGGTAGGGTATATAGGTGGTGAAAAACCCTAATTTGAGGGTGGAACAATTATTGTGTATGGACTACACACTGAAAAGCAGAGAGTTTGAATGAAAACAGAGGGAAAGTTGATGAAATTGGATTGAAATTGTGACTGTTATCAGTGGGATACATTTGTGTATATGTTGTGGAGTGTTTCCAATATTTATTTTGTTTTTTATTTTGTAAATTCTTTTGTATTGGACTGTTTGTTGTCCAGTTTTGATCAAGAACCAAGGATGTGGACCTAACTCCACTTTCCACCATTGGTTTTGTACGGCCACTTTGGGATAGAGACTAGGTCCATGGATCTTCAAGAATCTAGAAGGAGGAGCTCTAAAGATGCATGCAAGTATTTTTAAGAACTTGCCCTAGGCGAGCTAGTTGAAGAGCCCGGTTAGGAAAAGAAAGTAATAGATAGCTTTAAATTGCAGGAGAACAATGACATGAGCCAAGAAGGCCATGCATGTCATGTGAGATTTCATGTAGGTATTCAGTAATGTGGAGGATTTCCCAAGAAATCATCTTACCAAGTTTTAAAGCCAAAGACCTAAAACTGGTCTAAAACCAACAAAGAAGCCACATTCTAGAAACAGGGTGTACGGACAGTGTCAGACCAAGAGACCTAGAAAATCCTTGTGGGTTTTTGCTTTACCTAAAGACTGCCATAAAAGATTTGGGGGTCCTTTGAAGGTTTTGCACTGAAAAAGTGTTTTCCTACTTTTTAGGAGGCCTACTTGGAGGAAAAAGGCTACAAGCCTAAAAGATAGGAATCCAAGACTCGATGGTGAAATGGCTAAACTTGGGAACTTTAATCCTTGTTTGCAATCCAAGAATGGAGATGATTGAAGCCTTGAACCTCCTCCAAATCCAAAATAGAGATTAGGGAATGGGTGTTACTGTGGAGGAAAGTTCTTACAGAACACAAGAATGGTGAACCTAACAAGATAGGAAGGCTCTTGTTTAAAGTGGAAGAATTGAATCTTTCCAAGTTTAGGGGTGGATTGAGGAATCCCTAGAGGTCCTAAGAGAGACCTAAGAAGAGTTCAAGAAAACTTAGGAGGTTACCAAGGAGTCTCCCTATCAGAGTGGTTTCAGAGCCCAAGTTCAAAATTTGGGAAAAGAAGTGTTGCTGCTAGTGAATGTTGTAGACCAAAGACTCAAATGAGGAGTCTAGTGTATCAAGAAAGATGGTGACCAATGCTGAATTGGGAAAGAAAGTGGATGAACAAGAAGAGGATACTAGGTTGCTGAGAGAGAGATTGGCTCAAATGGAGCAACTCTTGGATGAAATCTGAGCTAAGGCAGATAGAGTGAAGGACAAGGTAGACCAGAAAGAGGAAAAAGAAGCTAAGGAGAAGGAGTGGGATCTAGATGAAGAAGCACATACCCTTGATCCATTCTTACCAAAGGAACCCTTCTTCAAGGCACTCAAAGCCTTGAGTGGTAAAGCATTGGAGGGTGTGCCACTACTTATTGGACAAATGGATGTTGATTTCTAGTTTTGGATTGGATAGACAGTTTTGAGAACCACTTTGAGTGTGATGGGGTGACTGATGCTCAAAAACTCAAGGTGGCTAAGTCTAGATTGAGAGGACCAGCACTTACCTGGTGGAAATATGTTCAAAATAAAAGGGAGAAAGAGGGAAAGAGTCCTATTGTGTCATGGAAGGGTATGTTGGCTAAGTTGAAACAAACTTATCTCCCAGATGACTATGAAGTTCAAACGCATAGGAAGAGACAAAACCTCAGACAAAAAGACCTTGAAGTCCAAGCATATATAGAGGAGTTTCAGAAGTTATGCTTAAGGTCCAAGATAGTGGAGGATGAAAGAATTAGATTGGATAGGTATCAAAATGGACTCAAGTGGTCTATACAAGAGGAGATGAGTCTTTCCACCTTAACAAGTGTGAGACAATGCTACCAAATGGCTCTAAAAATAGAAGAAAAGAGAAAGAGAAAACATGATCAGACCTCAAGAGGAAGAGGTAGAGGTAAAGAAAATAGAGGGAGAGTCAGCTTTGCAGGCATAGGCAGTGACTATAGGTCCCAAGGTGAAGCTAAATTGACTAAGATAGTCAATGGGACCATTGGTAGAGGTAGCATGAATAGAGGAAGAGGATTCCAAGGTGGAGGAAGAGGTAGATTTGGAGGTTCAGGTAGAGCCTCACACTTTGCAAACATGAAGTGTTTTCATTGCAATCAACTAGGCCATCCAGCCTGTAGATTCCTAGAGAAGGCTTGTAGCTCACATGGGGAGAAAAGAGTAAATTACATTTCCCAAGAGGATAATAATAGTGATAAAACCCCTAAAATCAACCTTGATTCAGAAAGTGGGGAGAATCTTATGATTAGGAGAATACTATCAAAGAACCGGTCAAAGAAGAATCCAAGCAAAGGATGGCACTATTCAGAGTAAAGTGCAAGATTCTTGGGAAAGTTTACAAGATGATCATAGAATCAGGGTCTACTGATAACATTATCTTAGAGGAGGCAGTCAGCAAGTTGGGATTGACAAAAATACTGCATACAAATCCATATCGAGTAACATGGTTGAATAAGGGTCAGCATGTTCTTGTTAATGAGCAAGCATGGGTGAATTTTTAAATAGGGAAGTATGTGGACAGAATATTGTGTGATGTACTCCCAATGGATGCATGCCACCTACTCTTAGGTAGGCCATGGCAGTTTGATAGGAAGACAATTCATGATGGAGAGAAAAATTCTTATTCTTTCAAGAAAGATGGGGTCACCTATAAAATTTAGTCACTTGTGGATGATGAGGGGTCTACATCAGCAAAGACTAATGTATTATTATAGGGAGGTAAAGAGTATTTGCAGATAGTAAGGAGTGGAGAAGGTTTACACTATGCTATCATGCTTAAGCCTAGTCAAGAGAAGAAGATGGAAAAAACAGCATTGCCAAGGGAATTGCAAGAGTTGTTGAAAGAGTTTAAAGACATAGTTAGTGATGGGACACCAGCAATGTTACCACCTCCAAGAGACATAAGTCATCAGATTGACTTCATACCTAGAGAATCTCTACCAAACAAGGCTACATACAAGGTGACTCCTGATCAAAACAAGGAGATAGCAAAACAAGTCCAAGAACTTTTGGACCAAGGTCTTATTAGGCAAAGCTTTAGTCCATGTGCAGTGCCAGTGGTTCTAGCATCCAAGAAGGGAGGCAAGTGGAGGCTTTGTACAGACTCAAGAGCAATAAATAGAATCACTGTGAGATACCAGTTTCCCATTCCTAGGATTGAAGATCTTATGGATTGTTTGGGAGGAGCAAGGTACTACACCAAGTTGGATTTGAAGAGTGGGTACCACCAAATCAGAATTAAGGAGAGGGATGAATGGAAAATAACATTCAAGAAAATAGAAGGGCTCTATGAATGGTTGGTCATGCCCTTTGGAATTAGCAATGCTCCAAGCACCTTTATGGGGTTGATGAATGAGGTGTTGAAGGACTACATAGGCAGATTTGTAGTTGTGTACTTAGATGACATCCTAATTTTTAGTAAGACCAGGGAAGAACACCTCCAACATTTGCAAATTGTGATGAAGAAACTTCATGAGGAGAAGTTGTCCATTAACTTGGAAAAGTGTGAATTTATGAAACAAGAGTTGATCTATCTTGGTTTTGTGGTGTCACAAGGAACCTTGAAGATGGATCCCAGCAAGGTTGAGGCAATCTGTTGGTGATATTTCTTATTTGGCGGTTCTCCCGGTTCCTTGTCCTTTTTCTGGTTCTGGCCTATTGATTTCAGTCCCTTCTTGTTCAGTCTGGCTTCAACTCTACAAATTTTCAGGTTTTTATGCCTATACATTGCCAAAATTGTCAAAAACCTGATAAACCCTAGCAACCAAGTGTTAAATGATGTATTTTGAAACCCTTGGCCATGCCTTATATTTTGTCATTACCTTTTTCAAGTTACTTAAGGCATCTGCTTTAAGTCAGGTCGCTTGATCGCTTTAACAGGATCGAATATGCCAAAGCTTCTCCCAACTTTGTTTTTCCTTTGTGTCGCGTAGTCTTGATAAGAAACAGAATATTCCATCTATGTATCGAGACTTAGCGATTTCCTTGTAGTCGGGTTGTCGCTTTAAGTCATGTTATGACCTTTTAAAAGGAATGGAACCCGCCTCAGTCGGGTGATTGCGAGAAGAAATGGTCAGTCAAATAAATGTCTCCCGACCTTGCACTTACTTCATGTCGCATGGTTGCTGGATCAGCTTGGTCAAACAGTTAAGGCTTTTCTTCAGTCGCGTGGTCTCATGATAATTGGTGGTTAGGAGATAACAGTCACGACTCAGCGACTAACAGTTTCATGCTAGGAGATTTCCCTCAGTCGGGATGTCGCTAGAAAAGGGGCGATGACTCAATTTTTTAGAAAGTATAAAGTGGACAAAAGAATAGATGACACTTGTCACAAAGCTAGTGGTTGTCGCCTGATCGCTTGATAGAGGAGATGGATCACGCGATAACAAGACTAAGGTATGTTTGTCCTCGGTCGCGAAGTCTCTTGATATTTTAAAGGTATATGAAATTCTAAGGCGATTAAAGGACAGCCATTCGATGGAGAAGTAAAGAGATCTGACGGTGGTCGCAAAGTCTCGTAATAAAAGTGCCCTAGGTAAAAAGTGCTTCCGACTAAGCGATTAGGGTATGTCGCGAGGTCGCTGTAAGAAGAAAAAGGCACGTGCTTCAAGTTAAAGGTAAAGACACAGGATCTCCCGACTAAGCGACCAAAGAGATCATGAAAATAAGAACAACGGCTTGTCACGTAGTCTGGAGAAGGATACTGAGTTAAGGTTAACCCTGTGCGACTTAGATTTCCACTATGGTCGCCTGATCGCTGGAAAGACTTGGGTTAGCCGAGGTATAGGAATTACATTGTCGCCTAATCTAAAGATCAGACCATGGTTAAGAGAAAACGCTCGCGACAAAGAGACTAATGGTTGGTCGCAAGGTCGTAGGACTTCGAATTTGAAATTTTGCTGGCAGATTTGGCACAGGAGCATTCGTCCACCATGATTTCTCTGTGCTTGTGTTCCAGGATTAATCAAAGAGGTTTCAATTGTAGAAGGCCATGCACAGAGAGTATGTTGATCCTAGAATTAGATTTGTTTCAATGTCGGTGAAGAAAGAAAGATTCAGAGGCATGGAAAAGGATGCAGAGTCCACTCAGAAGTTATTTCTCTCAGTTGCAGCTGGCAAAGGCATGGTCATG
>MU223621.1:1127567-1138030 GCA_018584345.1 Thuja plicata
ATTCATGATCAAGTGAAGAAGCAACTCCAAGAGGCTACACAAAAATTAAAAGCCAAAGTTGATGAAGGAAGAAAGGATATTCAGTTTTCTATGGGTGACCTTGTGATGGTGCATCTCAATAAGTCCATGTTGCAGAAGGGAGTCCCCACCAAGATGCAGATGAGGAGGATTGGTCCTTGCAAAATATGGGCAAAATGCCTATAAACTTGACTTGCCAACAGATTTGGCAATATCTCCTATTTTTAATGTGTAGGATTTAGTCTAGTACAAAGGACCTACACTAGTAGATGTTGGTTTATAGTCAGATAGTCAAGTAATAGCAGTAGATGTTCAGATTACCCCAGCACCATCACCGATAGCAGTGAAGGTTTTAGACTCTTGAGTGAAGAAAAAGACCAAGGAGGGTACATACATGGAGCACCTCCTTCATTGGGCAGGCAAGTCAAAGGCTGAGGCTACTTGGGTAGCTGAGACTGAGTTTAAGAAGCAGGGTATTAATCCCAAACTCCTATCCCCGGATGTGACTTAAGTTCTTAACCTTGGTAGTATGGTGCAGGAGCACCCTTGAGGAACCAGTAAGTTGGTGGTCTCATGCCATTTTGGGTGTGTGGTTGTGTGAAAGACCCTCTTGTAGGGAAATGTAAATACATAAGGTCATGTGGACCAACAATGATTAGTATAGGTTTTAGTTTTCCTCTCTGTTATGTGAAAATAGCTCTAATTGGCTCTATTTAATGAACTATACTTGATGATGTCACCAAATGTCAAGATGATGTCATGAAGGTTCTTAGGGTCCTTGGATACCCTAGGTGGTCTAGCTAAGGTTAGATAGGTTAGATAAGTATTAAAACACAAGGAAAGTGAAATGGTGGAAAATATGTAAAAATGTTGCATAGCAACATTAGCAACTATTCAAAAGTTGTTGACAACTTTTGAGTTGTCTTAAGCATTTCAGTGTTTAGAGTAGATGAAGTTTAACCAAGGGTTAAAACATCTGAGGTAGGGTATATAGGTGGTGAAAAAACCTAATTTGAGGGTGGAACAATTATTGTGTACGGACTACACACTGAACAACAGAGAGTTTGAATGAAAACAGAGGCAAAGTTGATGAAATTGGATTGAAATTGTGACTGTTATCAATGGGATACATTTGTGTATATTCTATGGAGTGTTTCCAATAGTTAGTTTGTTTTTTAGTTGTTTTTGTTTTGTAGTTTGTAAATTCTTTTGTATTGGATTGCTTGCTGTCCAGTTTTGGTCAAGAACCAAGGATGTGGACCTAACTCCAATTTCCACCATTGGTTCTGTACGACCACTTGGGGATGGAGACTAGGTCAATGGAGCTTTGAGAATCTAGAAGGAGGAACTCTAAAGATGTATGAAATTATTTTTAAGAACTTTCCCTAGGCGAGCTAGTTGAAGAGCCTGGTTAGGAAAAGCAAGTAACAGATAGCTTTAAATTGCAAGAGACCAATGACATGAGCCAAGAAGGCCATGGATGTCATGTGAGATGTCATGTAGGTATTAAATAATGTGGAGGAGTGCCCAAGACATCAGCTTACCAAGTTTTGAAGCCAAAGACCTAAAACTGGTCTAAAACCAAGAAAGAAGCCACATTCTAGAAACAGGGTGTACAGACAGTGTCAGACCAAGAGACCTAGGAAATCCTTGTGGGTTTTTGCTTTACCTAAAGACTACCACA
This sequence comes from Thuja plicata, assembly GCA_018584345.1. NCBI lineage: Eukaryota > Viridiplantae > Streptophyta > Pinopsida > Cupressales > Cupressaceae > Thuja > Thuja plicata. The sequence goes on from MU223621.1 coordinate 1,129,270, forward strand.
AAATATATGGGGTTCCTTTGAAGGTTTTGCACTGAAAAAGTGTTGTCCTACTTTTTAGGAGGCCTAATTGGAGGAAAAAGGCTACAAGCCTAAAAGATAGGAATCTAAGACTCGATGGTGAAATGACTCAACTTGGGAACTTTAAACCTTGTTTGCAATCCAAGAACAGAGATGATTGAAGCCTTGAACCTCCTACAAATCCAAAATAGATATTAGGGCATGGGTGTTACTATGGAGGAAATTTCTTGCAGAACACAAGAATGGTGAACCTAACAAGATAGGAAGGCTCTTGTTTAAAGGGGAAGAATTGAGTCTTTCCAAGTTTAGGGGTGGATTGAGGAAGCCCTAGAGGTCCTAAGAGATACCTAAGAAGAGTTCAAGAAAACTCATGAGGTTACCAAGGAGTCTCCCTATCAAGCCAACGTCTAGATTTCTGCCAAAGGCCAGAAGAAGTCAAATTTTGGAATCCCACTCGAGTTGAGCTTTGCATTCCTAATGAATTGAATGAGCGATTATCATGGGTGTCTAACTGTACATTGAAGAAATTTATTGTATCTCCATGCTTGAGCACTAAAGAGAATTCCACCATGCTTCTTTCCAAAAGTGAATACCATTGTAATTCATATAGCATCCATGGCTCAGGCAATGTCTTGAGGCCAATCAAATGTGCAAAGAAAAGGTTGTAGATAAATCCACCATCGGAAAAGATTCATGTCAACCATATAAAGAAAAGAGGGTGACATTGATCAAGTCAGAAGGAGAAGACATGGTCTCAATTTAGGCTAAGATAGAAATAGAGGATTTACACAGGAGACCTGACGCATCAAGGTGAAGAGGTGAATCTACATCGCACATTTAATCAATGACAGTACCGGTAAATGATCATGCAAGTTTCAGATTTGGAAAATTCTCCCTCGGGTTTGGCGACTCTGCAATTCCTCCCTCAGTACCAAGGGCATATCAAACTTGGTGGCTAGACAGAACTCATGCACAACATTTGATCATTCCAAATGAAGATCAGGTCCAATTGAAAGGATTTGCCAAAATGAAAATGAGAGAAATCATGCTCTACCTCATACATTTCAAATCAGATAATAAGATGTACACTCAAGAATGTGAAGTGTTGGCCTCATGGTAAATGTTCAAGGGAATCGAGTGTATAAAAGAGATGCTTTGGTTTTTGAATCCACGCCAACTGTTCTGAGTCTACAGATCTTGACAGTGAATAAACATGTGCAAGGTCGTCAAGCATTGGGAGCTTGAAGGATAAACTGGTAATATGGATAGAAATTGAACTGGTCAATTATACTTTTAATAGATACATATTGGTAATATGTAAATGGTTTGATGAAATATGTTGGCTTCATATGACACTTGGGTACGTATTCACTTACAAATCCTTATAAGTTACAAACATTGCGGGAGGTGTTAAAAACTATTGTATCGACACACAGGGGTACCGAACAAGACTCATATGGGAGTAATAACATGTTGATTACAGGTTTTTGACTTAAATGAAACATCGGTTAATAAATGAAAAGTAAGGGGAATTGCATTGAGACATTTCTTACAAACAATAACAGGAAAGTCACCACCCTAAGGAAGCCAGCCAAAACTGATGGTGAAGATGCGATTACTTGGTCATGAAGTCAAATAATTTTCCATGCAAACAAAAAGGCATGGGAAAGGTATATCAAGGGAGCTCCAATTAAAGTGAAAATGGCAAGCAATAGGCAGCTTCAAAATAGACGGTCTACTCCAACAACTGATACTTTGATGGCTTGGGATCAATACAAGAAGAGGTTTTGATAAGGAATATCACTCTAAATATTTCCCATAATTGAAGCATAGGTAAGAGTCGATCAACATCACATTCGAAAAAGAGCACATGTTCCTAATGTATTCAAACTGAAGGTACACCCAAGTCTCAAAAATAGGAGATCACGTTTCTCAAAGTATAGAATTGTTGATAGTGGTGGTAAAGGTTAAAAGGAATTACCGAATGACATTTGATTGAAGCCCAATAAGGGTCAGCCATCATGAGACCTTGATGATGTTTTTAGAGTCTTGATGCACTATTGAATAGTTATTAGAAATATTTACACAAAGGAATAACACTTCAAATTCACCATCAAAGACATCCAAGTTGCCAATTTGATCAGAATTATCAAGAAAATCAATATGAAGGTCACATTTAAATGATCAGTATTAAATTCCCCAAATTCATTTTGTCCAAGAGCAGTAAGACATTCAAAATCCTGATATCAGATTTAGCATGTGTAAGGGAATTCCCAAAAATGGTCCTTTGATAGTCGGGGATTGAAATGGATCAGGTGAAGACAGAGGAAGGTAAAGACTTCCTTGAATGCATGGTTACATAAATGACAAAAAAATAAGATCCCTACGGAGACTTTGATGTGAATACCCACATGGAAGGGAAGATCAAAAGACACGACGTTCCCTATTCTAGTGTAGAAAGAATGAGATTTTATTTGTATGACTCAGAAGAAACAAAGGCACAAGTTATACCTATTGATGAGGATTTATAGTTCTTACCTATTTGGGAAGAATCCTTTGAATTCATGCTGTGAGAGAAACTCAGACAATGCATGCCATATATTTGACAAGAAATCTATGTAGTGGACAAGTTCTTATTCAATAATATCTTGTAGAGCCTGATATGAATGTTTTCTGAGCAACTTGCTAATTATCCTGAAGCATAGGTCAGTCAGTCAATGATAACCTAAACTTTGATTCTCTTTCTAGACAGATCACTCAATCTAAAGTGACATATGTAATTTGGTAACAACTGTGAATGTCCATATTACTTATCCACATCCAGTTAGGAATATTTGTGATTTGTAAAGAAATGACATCGAACTTCAAACAGTTGAAAAGATGATAATTTTTTGGAGTAGATAAGATCCAAGTGGCAAGCCTCTCATCTATTTTTGGGTGTAATATTTGATGATGGAGAACTGAAAAGCCACTAGAAGAAACTGAAAGAAATGATTATTGCAATCGAAAAGTCATAGGGAAAACCGAATGGTCATGAGAGAAAATGATTTTTGTAAAATATTTTCATGGGAAAGGGTTCTTCTTTTCTACTAGAGACGGAGTACTATTGTGGAGGAGAGTATTTTTTCTTTTATTTTCATTCTAATTTCATTTTTGAGATTAAATTTTTGGATTTCTAGAATGTATTTAGCAGACAAGTTGTGGACTTATAATGGTCAGAGTATTGTTATTTATGTTTATAATAAAAGGGAATTTTACATCAAATCTGAGAGTTTGAGTATCAATTTCTTCGATTGTATTCAATCTGAGAATTGTTACATTCATATTGTAAACATCATCTTGCCTCTTGGAGTTAAAAGGGGAATAGGTTGTGAATCTGAGTATTTCATCCATTCATTTTGCAGGAGTCAGAATGTTTGATCTTCTTTTCATTTCAGTTTCATTTTATTTGCATTTACAACATTCATACTGCATTACCAGTATCAAGAAGTCATAGGAAGTGTGGATTCTTGGCATTGGTTAGGTTTAGGAACTAAATTTACTTCCTGGGTAAGTTCTATCTAGGGATGGATTGGTTTTCCTCTTCTGTTCTCAGGTTAAGAATGTACCCGGTTGGTTTTTGAATATATCAAATTCATTGAATATCATTCATAAGGAAGCTATACCTTTTAGTTCAGAGGAAATCTATCAACCTGATGATAGATAATCCAACTACTGGTAGATGATTGTCTCTTCCAAATTTGGGCATTTGGGAGTTTAGTGAAAAACAATAATCTGTTTACCAACAAATTTTTGGCGACTCTACTAAGGAGGCGAAAAAGAAGATTAGTGCTGAAGATTGTTTCCTCGGTTTTATTATTATTATCTCTGCTAGAGATTGGAAACTCTATTTTGCTTCTCATAATAGTTTTTTGGTTGAATATTCTAGTTCTTTCATTTTCAGATTTATTATTATCTCTACTTGTAGGAGATTGGTGACTCTATTTGAAAAAGACCATGCCCATTAAAGTTGTGAAAGGAAAAAGGCCAGATCCTTCTTTTATTGAACTTCATCAAATGCATGATCTAGTATTGCGTGATTTGTTTGATTCTTTTAGAGAAAGAATTATTCATGGGAGAAAAATGAATTTGACCATTGAAGAAGATCATACACCAGCTCTTTTATGGAGAAGTGTTTATGCCAGGTATCATAAGATGAAAGAGCTAGAAGTGAAAACGAAGTTGTTGCAGCATTGCGGGAAAAGAGTGTTGCAGTTAAGTGAAGAATTGAAGGTGGATGATGCTGAAGTTTCAGAAATTCCACATGACCTTGTTTCTTATAATTTTTCAGTTTTGAATGAACATGATATTCAACCAAGGAAACAAATCACAAAATTACCTACTAGTGAAGAAATAGATGCTGAAAGTGATCCAAATATGCAATTCCTTTGGATTGCCTTTAAAGAGAGTATTTCTGAAGATGAAAAGAAGGGATTGAGTTTCTCTAAAGATCATCAATTTGCCTTGTTGCTAAACTACGTGATCTAAAGGTTTTTCAATGTCCAAGATCAAAAGAAATGGAAATTTGTTACAGAAAATATACTTAAAGAGAAACTAGTAAACGAAGAACCAATATCAGTCAATTGCTTGGTTCTTGGAGAGAAAGAAGTACCCATCTTCGGAAAGAACATATTTCAATGAATGAGGAGATTCTTGATAGTGGCATGGAAATGGTAAGCAAAGTAGTAAAGGAAGATTTATCCATGCTTTCTTTTGTCCCTAATGTTGAGGGTTTCAGATTTGATGAAATTAATGATCATCTTTTACATAAAGATCCTTTTGAAAAACATTCTATGATTGATGTGCTGTCGGAATATGAGAAGTTTAACTTTGTAGAAGATAATGCTAAAAGTGATTTTCAATCTTCACAAATTGATGATAATCCTATGTTAGAATCTTTTTATTTTGAAGATAATGCAACATTGGGTTCTCTTGCTAAAATATGTATTAAAGAAAAAGCTGAAACATATTTTGACAATCATTCTATTAAGTCTGAAAATATGGTTGAAGAAATAAGTGCAAGAACAAAGTTTGAGCAGGGTTTCCTTTTGGTTGATGAAGCGCTCCAACATCGTGAAGAAGATAAAGAGCCAGATTACATTTTTCTTTGTTATGAAATGGAAGTTAAACAAATTTTGGTTCCGGCTAAATGTATGTCTTCTTCTACAACTGATTCAAGTATTGATTTTTTAAATTTGGATAAAAAAATTTCAGAATTGATAGCCACAAAGAACAGTGAAGTGAGTTCCGTTTGGATTGATCCTGTGTGCGAAGAAGATTTATTTCAATTCAGTTCTGGTTTTGATTCTGAATTTACTATAGAAGATGATTGTGATAAATATGAGTATGATGCAATATATTTTTAAGAATCATTTGAATATTTCAATTTTATTAATCTTGATTTGGATGTTGAAATCTCTGTTAAAAGTGATATTGTCGAAGGAAGTGAAGGTGAATATGTTTCAATTTCATTTTAGAATATTTTGAGTATTTTTCTTCTTCACAAAGGATGGTCGAATGTATCTGAAGTAATGTGCAGATGGATTTCAGAAAATCAAAAGTCTATGATGAGGCATGGCTATTTGGGAGATTTTTTTGGCTCACTTATTTTCAACGCTATTTTAGTTTGGCTTTCACGAATGAAGAGTTTTCCAGGAGGTCTTTGTTTTGGTTCAGCCTTGCAAAGCATAATCCACTTTACCGGAGGGGCTCATACTTCTATTTTCTAGTTAATGGCCATGTGAGTTCTTCATGTCCTCTTTTCTCACTTGTTCACAAATAGGTTTTTCTTCCGTAGTTCTTGGTGTGCTTAGTTTAGCCTTTTTTCCAGTTTTAGTTTTTCCTTGCTCCCTCCACCCTCCTGGCAAGAAGCTCTTTGGTTGTCTCATTTTATGTTGTTATATATTTTGAAGATCTAAGATCTATGTTTTAAGAAGATCATTTGTAATACATTGTGATGTATATGATCGTAACTAGGAAGGCTTTACAGCCTGGCATGTATTGAGTTTGATCAATTAATGATAAAAGATCTTTGTGTCTCCCTCTCTCACTATGTTGTTGTGTTAATTCTGCATTGTTTCTACAAGATGGATGGTTTGTGGTGTGCCCTAGGCCCCAGATCCTTCCTCCTTTTTTTCATTAGCGATAGTGGTTCTCTAGAGGAGAGTGGAAACAATGGGTTCCAGGGCATTCAAGTATGTCTAGATGGTTACGTTAATGGATGGGATGAAGGGGCCCATGCACCACTTCAAGACACATTGGAACCGATGGTTGAATGTAGTGAGGGGTGTTAGGGATTTTTCTTGTATGAACCACAATGCTTGAATTTTCTATTTGAATACTGTATCTTCTACTAGTGATTCAGAGACAAGAAAAGCCTAATTGCTAAGGACTAGATAAGGTCCTTCTTCGTTTTTGAGCTCCACAAATACTCAGGTAGGTTTTACCTCTTAAGATTGCTGTTAACACAGTATTTGTTGATGTGGACACTGATTAGCTATGTATCTTTATTGGACCAACTTATGAATTATCTTGCAAATGACCAAGCATAACCATAAACAAGATATTACCATACAAATCATAGTTATAAACATAACAATAACCAGTGATACAAGGATTCTCATCCTTCTTCCTTTTCTTTATAGGAGGGACAACCTAATGAATTCACTCTTCAAGGAATCAATAATATGGACAGTGTCCTGCTGACAGAGGTCCTTAACAAGTTCAATTTATTTATTCTTAGTAACAGAGTATTTTAATTGATTTGGTTTTGATAAATTGGAATATCTCAAACATAGATAGATTATCAGACTACTTTCTGAATCAGTGCCTATCCTTTGGGCTATAGAGTCAAATATAAGCTAAGATATCATATAAATAAAACACAGTAAACTGCCTTACAGTTCACATGCAACTCAGATAAATGGCCTTACAAGTTATCTTGTCACCTCAAATCTATTGTATCAAATCTTTAAACAAAGTAGTATGCTCCTTGAAATCACTTACAACATTTAATTCTTTCCTTGAAAGAAACTTGCAAATAATTAAACGGTTACCTTATAAACAGTATGTTCAGAATACCTTGTAAACTTAACATAGAAGAGCACATACAAATAAAAAGAGACAACAAGAGAGAAGAGTAAAATTGCACCGTATATTATTTATAAAATCCATCCTTTTCATACATGAGAGATCACACAACTTCAAAAGATAGACAGAAACTAGAATATCTGAATTCTGTAGTATATCATCTCTTCTCCAAAATTTGTTCCAATATCAAAGACCTTTTAACTATTACAACTCTTCTGCTATATATAGATTCTAGACCATCTTGGAATCCCTAAGGATGCAACAAGCTTCGGATGGTCTCAAAACCCTAACCCTAAATATACAAGAGAGACAAAAGAGAGAGAGAAGAAGCGGTGAAAAGACAGAGTCAAAAAGGTAAAAATCAGATATCTCTTGTTCTTCTCCCGACATGGTGACTGCAATCTGATTTGTAGATGGTAGCTAGTGTAGTTATGTGAAGTCCTAATAGTTGTTCTCGCCTGCTCACCGACATCTCTTTTTGAAATAACTATCCATCATGTCCATGAACAGTGCAGCGCCAAGTGTTTACCTCACTCATCGTCCAAAATTTCTTCCTCTACCACAGGCTTCTTTTTCTTCGGTGTTTTCATGAATTCCCATGCCTTTAATTCATCATCTATTGGCCAATTGAAGTCTTGTGTGCTTTGTACCTGTACCTTTTGTCTGTCCCATCTCACATCGGTGATGTTCTTGACATCAAGTAGGAACTTGTTGATATCTGTTTCAGCTTTGAATGCCTCATCCAATAATAAATTAAATCCCTCTATATCAACCTAAGTTCCCAAAAGAAAAGCCTCTTCACTAGGCATCTTGGTGTCAAACTCAGTTCTCCAAGCATCTATAGCTTTCACCTGGTCATCTTCTCCTTTCAAGGTAGGAATAAACCTATTAAAATCAGCTGAAAAGAGACTCAATTTAGCCTCTATTTGGTTCAATTTTCCTTTGAAGAATGAGAGCGAAATATTTATCCTTTTAATCTCATATTCCACCTCTGTGACTATTGGAGGAAAGTCAGGCCTTATGGTCTATAGAGATGACAATTTCTCAAATAAACTTTCCCTGGCAGACCATTTTGTGAAGTATGGGTTTAGAATTAGAAGGTACCTCAATACCTCAGCATGCAATCTAGGCAATTTATTATAGGTATTGATTACAACATCAGCTTTATCTTTGAGGATCTCAATCCTATGTTGTAATATACCTTTCAATGCTTTTAATGCTATTGCATTTCCCTTTTCCTCATCCACCTTTTGTTCCATAGCCTCTTCTGACTTAGGCTTGTCTTCAATTTGCATAGGTGGTGGTTGTGCTGGCACATACACAACCTCAGGCTTTGCCTCCAATTCCTCTGATAATGTCTTTATCATCTAATCCCTCTGGTATAGTATTATGTGGTACATGTCTCTGTCTTTAGACAGTGCACTTGTTTCTTCCAGTAAAGTAGTATACCTTTCAGACAATTTCTTTGTCTTGTCCTCATTGAGTTGAGCCCAGTGTGTCATAATCTGTGAGATTTCTAGGTCCCCTATATTCTACACTGACCACACCATCTGATTCCCCACCATATTCTCTTGAATGTTTACCAATTGGGGCTTTTGGTCCTTAGGGCTCAAAC
>MU223621.1:1152144-1163007 GCA_018584345.1 Thuja plicata
GCCTGGTACTAAGGCCTTAGCCTTATCCTTTTTCTTACTTTGCCCTTCAACTGAAGGCTGGCCTAATTCCAACTTTTGCCTCTTTGCTGCAGGCTCTTCCACATCATCAGGCTGAGTGGCAACTGTCAGATCAATAATGTGTTGTTATGTTCCCTGCAACTGTGGGATCTCAGCCATTTCTTGCTCTGATGCTTGTTGTTGTGGAGGAAGCACAGAAGGACGTGCATAATCACTATCATCACCACTCTCCTCCTCTGATTCTGAATGTTCAGGTGATTGAGCACCCTTCTTTTCTAGGACTGTATCTAATTGTTCTACTAATACATAGTAGTTGTCAATCATAGCTTTAATCCTATCAAAATAGGAAAGATCAGGGTAAAAACCCCAAAATGATAATCCATTTCTTCTTATTTGTGTCTGCAACTTCAGCAGCTCGTGAATTCTCAATCTTCTCACATGAATGTCATCCTCATCCAAGAGATTTCTTGTTGAATCTTCCTTAATACATTCACAATGCACATTGGTATTAGGGATTGTAGGAGTGTACAACTTCCTAACCCCAGCCATGAAGCCTTCTGGGTCAATATATCTGTAAGGGGCTGCCCCCATTCTGAACTTTTCCAACCATTGACCTACTTCATCTATGGCATTCTTACCAATTGTAAAATTTGCAATTTTAAATTTCCTAGGGGTTATAGTCCCCTTTTTATGTGGTGCAAAGTGTTCATTGTCAGTTAACATCAGCTGCCAAATGAATTCCATAGTAGAAACTCTCATAGACACATGATAAGGTAATATATGGGGTGGATGAATACACCCATATACTCTGATTATGGTGAAATTTTCCTCCAAGAAAAATTCACCCCAGTTGTGGTTTCCAGGCCAATTTTCTTTCTAATTGCAGGGCCTAAGCAATTGAATGATCTTCAATGGGACTCTAGTCCTGCTTGTCCCTAAACTCTGCACAATTGGATATACAATCCAATTTTGGAATGCACAAAAATCACAATCCCTGGAAGTAAAGTTCCAAACCCTAACCCAGAACTGGATAGGATTTGGTTGTGCCTGATAGAATCTCTGAAGGGATAAGTTGTGGGGATCCATGATTGCAAAATTAAAATACAAGAGAAGGTGCATCAGGACAGAGTAATGCAAGAATTTTGGCTCCTTCTCCTTAGGGTTCTTTAATTTCTTCTATGTTTCCAGAAAACCCTCATGCATTTCATCAATTATATGCTAAATATAATCATAACTGGTGCTTGAATGCACCTCCTGCAGGTCCAAAACCATCATTAAGATGCCAAAGCCAATTCTCTCTGCATTTCCATTAATCCCCAACACTCTACATAGGGCATATGCATTGTACTTGATGTAGAAGAGTAGGTCCTTGAAATAATATGGATAGGGCTCAACCATACGATTTAAATAATTTTTTAGTTCTTTCAACATATGCTTCTGTAACAAGCCCTTTGCAATTCCGGGCTTAGAACTGTATCTCTTTTCCTGCCTTGTCATGTCAATTCTTTTAGACATGGTGTTGAATAAGCCAAAGGCTTGCATGAATGAGTTTCTATTTAAAATCAACAAGGTAGTGCCATCATCCCTCTTAATGGTCTTTGTGAGGGCATCATAGTGATTTTCTAGGTCAAGAAATAGGTCAACATCTAAGAACACATCAGGAACTAATAACCTAGACAGACCACATGTCCAAGGGTTTGAAATAGGGATGGGCTTATCTAAATTCTTATAAAAGTAAGTGAAAAGAGAGTAACCTGTTGTGCCCAGGGTCACAGCATCTCGGATGTTTTTGTAATCATCCAGAAGGACACTAGCATCGGCCTTCTTACTCTATGTTGATCCTGGCAGAAGCTAGAGAAACTCATCAGAATAACTAGGTTTTCCTTTCTGTTCTTCTCCACTGCCTCCACTTTTTGAAGCGACGCTCACAGCTCTACTCATCTATGCAACACCCTGAATCTCTTTCCTCTAACCGATATTGAAACAAATCTAATCTCCAATATCAGCCAACTGCTCTAAGCACAACTTCTGAAATTTTTAGAAATCTCTGATCACTTCTAGATACACTGCAACTGCTCAAATTATCACTCTTCTCTGAAAACAAGCAACTTGGCTCTGAAATCTTGAAAGCACGGTGAATGGGAATGAGTGCACTATCAACTCCTTATAGCCGTCATTCAGAGTACACAGCCCATAATTCAGAAACATCAGTTCTCCCATTAATTTGGCATGTTGTGAACTTTGAAAAACCTAGCCGTAGTTGCACGAAGTTGACAGGAAATCAAATTTTCAAATAATGGATCCTCGGAGCAATCATATAATGTTTAAGAGAGATGACATGTCACTTTCTGATTTGCTGTCTATCTCACATCTCAGCTACCCTTTATGCACAGTGATCAAAATTCGAGCCTCTGATTGGCTGCTGAGAGATTTGCCCTGTCACATCAAGAAACTACCGCCGTTTTTTAGATCTTGTGATTAGGCGACCACGCGACTACATTAAGTCTCTCTGTCGCGGGCGTTTGTTTTTAACCATAGTTCCATCTGCAGACTATGCGACAATGTATTTTCTTAACTCTGGCTGACCCAAGTTGCATCTGGCGATCACGCAACCCAACAAAAATTAAAGTCACGAGCAGTAAATCTTAACTCATCTTTCCTTCCGAGACTTGGCGACTAGCCGTTTATCATTAATCTTTTCAGTTATCGCCCTGTCGCTGAATGCTTATACTCTTTTTCAAGATCATGCGACAACCTTTAGTCGCTCAGTCGAGAGATACCTTCAACTTTATCTTATCCAGTTACAAGTGTCTTTTCTTTACTTATAGGGACTGCGCGACATACCTTAATCGCCAAGTCGGGAGGACTTTTTCCTTGGGGCACTTTTCTTTCCAGACTTTGTGACCACCGTTGGATCTTCTGTCTCGTTCATCAGATGGTTGTCGTTTAATCGCTTAATATTTCTACATGCCCTTAAATCTTTCTGAGACTTTACGACCGAAGGCAACATACCTTAGTCTCATAATCGCTTAATCCTTTTCTTTCTTCTGGCGACTTCCCGACAACCCACTTACATCATGACAGATGTCACATGCTCATTGGTTTACTTGATGCACAACGGGAAACTGAAACATTATTTCTGTTTTGGCGACATTCCGACTGAGTAATGCCGCAAACCTTAAACAGTTAGTCGCGTAGTCTTGACTAATATCTCTTAACCGCCATCCTATTCTGAGACCACGCGACTGAAGAAAGACTTAACCGTGAACTTTGGCCTGATCTAGCGACAACGTGACATGAAGTAATCGTGAAGTCTGAGAACTTGTTTCATAACTGTTGATTTCTCCTATGATCACCCGACTGAGCAGTGGGTCCCATCCTTTTACAAAGCTTATAACATGATATCTCGCGACAACCCGACTGAAAGAAATCGCTGAGTCTTAGAACACTGAAGAAATATTCTAATTTATATCGAGACCACGCGACACAAAAAAAAAAAGCAAAGTCGGGAAGAGCATTGGAATATTCTCTGGGGGTAACGCGACGAGGCGACCTAACTTTTAAAACACATCTCTTAAGTGATTGAAAAAGTAACAGTAAAACATAAGACATGACCTAGGGTTTCAATATTCATCATTTAACACTTGGAAAACTAGGGTTTTTTTTAGGGTTTTTTGCAAATTTGGACAAGGTTAGACATGAACACTTGAAACTTGACAGAGGGAAAGACAAGGAACAAGGAGAACCAGCAAAAATAGGAAATACAACCAACAAGTGGCTCGTTCAGTTCCTTCCTAATGGAGATAAACTAGCTATGGGACCATGCTAGGTCCACGTGAATGCAGAAGGCCACCAAGAAAGCATCTTCCATATCCTGTCAACTGTTGATGGAGTTGGCGGGCAAGTTTAAGTACTAGCTTAATTCATTCTATCCTAAAGAGAGAGGGAATATCCAAGTTATAACGTCTTGATGTTATATCCAGTGTCTATTCATGGCATCCTTATAGGCCTAGAGGTGTTCTTCTATGGTTCATGGGTCTAGATGCTCATACTTAGGGTATTTCTTCTCTGGATGCAGAGGAAGATCGTTGGTAGCACCGGGGAACTGCCCCATCGGAGACCCTGTATTACCAAAGTGGGTAGCCATTGGGATTGTTTGATTTTGGCTGGGTTGGGTGTTAGTCCCTGGGATTATCTGGGGGACTTGGGTATTCTACTATGTAGGGAATCCCCAGATAAAGTTGGCTGGTTGTTTTGTTTGCGGGGTCCTTTTCTTTCAGGTGGGAGGCCTGAATTTAATAAACTCTCCCAAATGTGGGGCTGATTGAAGGATTCTTTCAAAAGGTAAGGGTGATGATGACCCTATCCCATGGAAAGTTTGGTTCCTAAAAATACTTCTTGGGGAGCCCTCAGGCAGTGTAAATTCAAAGACTTCCAAGGGAGATGAGCTCATACCCTCCTTCTAGTGGCAATTTCTATTGATGGGAATTTGTGACCGGCTCCACCAATAGAGCTAAAGTTGTCACCAGGTACCGGGGTACCGGCCAACTCCACTTGAAGAGGTTTATCGAAGAATGAATTCTCCTATCCTCCAAGGACCTGGTATTCGGGTCTTGATGGTGCAGGGAACTAAGTTGGGCAGGTGACTATTGTGTGAGCAGATATATGGTTTTTACTCATCTTCTCAGGGATTTGAAAAGGGATGGGATTTCCTACAAGCATTTGTATTATCAAATAAACTTCAAAATATTGATCAAGGTTAGATTTTCTTTTCTACATATAGTTATGCAATAAATATTCAAACATCAAACTAGGCTCCTATGCAAGAAAATTAGACTAAATACCGAATACATAAAGAACCAGTGATTCACATGCATTCAGTAGCAAGGGGAGATAAGATCATTAATCTAAACTAGAACATAGGAGAAAAGGACATAAGAAAATATACTACACAAAATACGTTTGTTAACTCCAAAGACCAAAACAACACATAACAAGTAGCCATAAGGTGTCCCTCCTTCATTAACTCAAATGGTTCCAACATCACTCGTAAATACATCCATGGCTCCAAGGGAACGTTCTAAACTACTAAGAACACTAAGCATTGAGCTAATAAAACAACTAGAAATGGAATTCTATGCTTCTATTACTTGCTAGACTGCAAAATCATCAATTTTGCCGACCCTTGTTATGGCGTCAGACTTCTTATTTATACACAAATTTTGACCTAAAACTAACCTAATATAACTATACACTCAAAAAATAGAATTCATTATCCTATGGCTGGTACTACCTACACCACTTAAAATCACCTTGCAAAGTGAAGAGGTCTGACAAGACTAAAGAAGATAAGAGAAGAAATCTGGAAGAATTGACATAGAGAAGAGTGTCACGGTATTTATAGTCAAAATATGATTGTCCCCAGAACTAAGGCTACATGCCTCATAAATGCAAATTATGGCTCCCTGTCTTCAATGTGCGCCAGGTAATTATTGTGGGAGGGGCACCTCAGGAGAACCACCTTTCAAAACCATCTCTTCCACCTGACATGACTTATCAGAATTGCCTACCTATTGAACCCCCTTATTAAATACTGGACAATGATCTGTCAGCTCTGGAGAACTTGGATGCAGACCACTATGAATGAACACAAAATTTTGGACCCCAAATTCCAAAGTCTGGGAGCTTATGCTCAAATAATAATGAATTTTCAAAATTGTACCCTACTGGTGAGAATCTCTAGAGACCGCATAACTTTATTGTTCCTTGTTTTATTTGAAGGCCTCCAAAATCTAGCCAATTCCATCTTCATCTACATCCTTGACATAGTCCCACCGGTTATTGACAACCCTGAACTGTTTGTCAACATCGCCAACTCCTTCCTTGAAATCTGTAGCCACTTTCATTGTGTCATGATCCCAGATCATCATCATGGTTAATCTTGACATTTTCCCTCCATTGAAATCTCCGGAAGACCGGTACCGGGACTCCATTAGCTCATCAAATTTACTCAACACAAAATCTTCTGAACCACAAGTCCCGGTGGTGAAGGGATTGACTTGCAAAACCCTCAATACAAACGCTATGTATAAATCCAAAGAATTCTGAACTTCTTGGATTCTATTATTTAGAGCTCCTACCAGTTGCTTGCTCACCTCAATTTTGAGGCCAAGCCTAGAGTGCTGGGCCCGAAAGAACCCAAAGGGTTTTCATCCCAAAATTCCTATCTCTGTACTGAATTCCTCTACAAAGTTCATTATTTCTTCTAGTTCAGACCTCCACTCCTCATATTTTTCTATATCTTTATCCCATAAGATGATGATGTCATTCACCTACCCCACGAGGTTGTTGACCTGATAAAGGTCTGGGAGTGTTGCTTCTAGGAACTGCCTTACGACTTTGATTTTCTCAGTGATCCACCCATCTATAGCCTATGCCTTCTTCTTCATGGCCCTTAGAGAATCCACATTATCCTAAGGGAGAGGTGTTCCAGAGGTGGAGGATTCCAAATGGATCTCGGCCAGTGGCTGTGTTAGCTCTACAAGAATCCTGAGGAGATTTTCATTCTTTTCTCTTTCCACCTTTAGCTTTTATGCTTTTTTGTCATGCCGTCCCTCAACTACCTGGGCAGCTTCTTTCAACAGGTCCAATTTTCCTTGTTTATCTCTCCTACCCAGAGGAACCTCTATAACTACATAATATTTGGCCCTTACGACTGTCGCTTCTGCATCTAGGGGAGGCATCACAACTACTGCGACTGTACTTCCTCCCAGACTAGTCTGAAGGGTATGGATGGTCCAGGCCCTTTTAGGTTTCTTGGCATCTTGGTTTTGGGCCATCACCTCAACTAGGGAGAGAGGGGCCCTTGCTGCCTCTGAGGTCTTTCTTTTTTAGGATTCCATCAGCCATTGCGGTAGCTGGGGTGACCTTGCTTCTAGGACTTGGGCATTGGGGTCTTCCTCAGGAGTGGGGTGCTCTTCTTCGACATCTATGGTATGTATGGACTCTTTTTCTTTCTCCTAGGGATTCCCTCTATCTCCCACCTTGGTGGCATTTTCATCTATGATGTCATGGATCCTGTCTCTACTGGCACCTATGACATCTGTATCTTTATCTCTAAGGTTCTCCTCCATGTCTTGTTGCTATTGGTTTTCTTTGATATTATTCGCTAGAACATTCTCCTCTATAGGAACATCTTTTGGAGGGGGTGGAGGTGTCTTGCCTATATCTGACTATTAGACCATAGAGATCACCTTGCTGAATGTCACACTCTAGGGAACCTGGTCACTCAGAGTGACTAGAGATTTCTGAAGAATGACAGTTGGCTGTATGGTTTCTCTCAAAGGTTGGGTTTCCCTAGTTTTTAGCTACTCTTCATGTATTTTCCTCTTCTCTATTTTGATCCCCGGGACCGGTGTTTCTTCAACATCTTATGGATTTTCTTGGGTCTCTTCTTTTTCTTGCTCCTTTTTCAATTCCCGAAGCTCTTTTTCTAGAGCTACCTCCTCTTCTGCATCAATCTCCTCCACTTCCCAAACCACATCGGCCTATAAATTCACCAAATCTTCCATCTGGAAGAGGTCATCAAAATCATCATGGGGAGGGGAGACCATCAGAGGGTCCTCTAGTTTAGGAGACAAAGGGAATGAGTTCCACCTGAGGATCGTTTGGCATCTCGAGACCTACATCTATGCTTTGGGGATGATCCACCCTTTTCTTCTTTCTTCTTATCTATAGTGAGGCCCCGAAATCCAAGATAGCTGCATATTCCTCCTCGATCTCCATCTACTAGCTCATGAGTGATTCTAGTGAAGGGGACCCTTTCGGGAGGGTAGATCCCACCAAAGTAACCAGAAGACTGAGAGAAAGCTGGGCACTCAATGTTTGACTCAGATGGCGGGATGCCTCAAGCTAAGTGTGAATTTTCTCCAAAATGGGGAGCAAATTCAGGGGTGGAACTTGGGCTGTGTGCTCTCTTTTCCTTCCCCCTTATCTTTCCTCGGCCCTACAACTTTAGAGGCCAAATTAGACCCCCGCAAAATTGGACCCCGGAGAGTGTTTTTCTTGCACACTTATGGAAAGTAATCATGGTTGTGTTGTATGATACCCGGGCTAACATCCTCAATTGTTAAAATCTCTGGGGTGTCCCAATCCACCGGAGGGAGATCCATTTTGTCCATCCCTTGTGCCTTATATGATGGGTCTTCCAAAGACCCGCTATCTGAAAAAACCTTTTGGAAAGGTCCAAAGGCCAAGGATCTTCCTCATACCTTTAGTCATCCTTGAGTTTTTTTGACTCCTAAGGATGAAATCATCCTGGAAATCTGCCCAAAAATCTTCAATGTGAGGCTCGTGTGGTATGGACGCCCAGGGCAATGCTGCACTTATCTGGCCGAGTGGCTCAAAATTGTTCCTCACTAGGTGGAACTCGGCCAGTCCTAGACTCTTTAACTCATTGTCAGCCTCTTTGGCCACTGCAAGGCTGCAAGAATAGTTCCCACAAGTTATCGATAATGGGATGGAGGTAACCTTCTTCAATGCATAGAATGCGTGAAGTTCCAGGATTTGCCTGCACAACTCCAAAAGAATAATCCTATCACTGCAATGTTTGGGGAGTAGGTAGGGCTTTTTAGAAAACCTGAATGTAAGAATGTTGCTGAAATTGAATGAAATAATTAATGTAAGAACCCACCCAGGTCACTTCTTCCTTGGACAACTGGTACCCAGAATTCTGAGTAAGTGTCAAAATATTATGGTAAATGAAAGTGCAAGCTTCCCATTGAATCTGGGGATAATGATCCCATGGAGCATTCTGGCTGGGCCCATTTTGAAGGATGCCCACTATTTGCAAACCCCAAAGTGCGGGTCTCTATTGTGCCAGTGCCTATAATACATATGAAGTCATGTGGAACTTCGATGTCCATTTGACATTATTCAGCTGGAAGTCCACATGGTTGGCGATAATAGTCGCCCAGTCGAAGGTCTATCCATGAGTAGTGATGCAGTATAGAAAATAATACATCCATGCCAAAAAATCCCTAGCATGGGGTTCCGTAAAGACTCTGCATAGAAATACAATCCCCACCTGTACACATTCCTTGAAATCTCCACAGCGGATCTCCAACTTCATTTTCTTGTAGTCCTTCCTCAGAGACTTCAACCAGTGAGAATTAAGATGTTGTCAGGAAAGCTGTGGGAATTTCTCAAACGGTTTCAATAATATGGCCTGGGAGATAACAATAGCATTTCTAAACTTGGGGATCACCAGTCCCAAAGCAAAGGTGGCAGACTCAAGAGTTACTATGTTTGTTGGGTAGTTCAATGGTAGGGAAGCAACAACAAAAACCACCTAGGTGGGTGTGTTGTAGTGCTTCACCAAAGGCAGGATCAATTTTGGTTCCTGCACTGAGCAGGAGAAATAGGCGGCCTTGATAATACCGGATGTGGCCATGTTCTTTGCCATGTTATCCCTGACAGCTCGTTGGGTGAACATTGCCCGAACAAGACCCTGTACTTCCGTCCATGATCTGACCTCCGTGTCAATGATATTATAAAGTTTGGAATCCACTTTGGATCCCACAAGGGTGTTGTCCTTCAGATATTTTCATGTTAATGGGAGCTTTTCTAGCATCTTCTCTGCCTTTTTCTTAGTGGCCACCCAGGTGGAGGTGGTCAGAAATGTTCCAGACTTCTAGGAGGAGTTGTTACTTCATACATTGTTTGTTGGGTACTCTGCAACTTGCAAGACTAGGAAACCATTAATACGCATGATAAAACATAAAGTAATTTTATGGACTCTGAAGAGTTCACCACCATTTCACACCTATTTTCAAAAGATGTTAGCTTGCATCAAATCCTAGAAATATAATAGTTAACAACTTAGATGTAATTTGTTCAAAACCTAGGGGTTCTGGGGATACTGGTCTATGCAATAAATGGGATGAAGGCCCGGGGACTTCTCAACACCCAGAGCCCAGAGAAACTAGTTCTTATTGAAATGACCGAGCAGAGATCCATAATGGGTTGACATGGGTTGTCACATGGTCACGCAATAAATGATATAATGGCATTAAAGATGACAAATGTCTCAACATGGGTGAATTGAATGCTAGATGGGATTTGTTTTGAATGCTCACACATGGGGGAATTTAATCCCACCATCAATGCTAAAATGATGGAGGAGAGAGAAAACTTACATGGCTCAGACAGGCAAGGTGTCGAGTTCAAACCAGACAGACACTAGGTGGGCAACCTCAAAATTTAGGGTAAACAACATGGAGAGTGCGGTGAGCTCTCCATAAGACAGGTCGGGCATGAAAATATAAAAACCAATATATAGACCCAATTTACAGGGGAAGCCAAAGAACGTGTTGGAAAGTGACAATGCAAGCAATTGTTATTTTGTCATTACTGTCAAACCTTAATTGGTGAGACTATTATTATCTGCTTAAGTGCCATATATACTATCGATGAAGAAGATTTAACAAGAAGACCAAGTGAATGGTTGAGTTAAGGCAATTAAAAGGGTACTTGATTAGTTGGCACTCTGGCAAAGTAAGTTTTTTATCTTTCAAAGATAGTTTTTCTGGCTGTTCTGTGCCGAGAAAAGTTTGTCTTGTGTCGAGCAAAGTTGCTTGTGTTGAGAAAAGTTGCTTGTGCCGTGCAAAGTTTTTTGTGACGTGAAAAGTTGTTCAATGCTGAGCACCAGTGTAATTTTTGAGTGGAAACAATGATGTTGGCTGACTTACAGTAATTGGATTAATGATGAGATTTGAGATCTCTGGCTGACTTAGTTAATTTTATTGGGATATGTAATGTTAATTAAAGATTGATCCATGTCATTTA